>JBAMMX010000022.1:2267457-2386187 GCA_037126225.1 Dillenia turbinata
AATTTTACGTTTATCTCTTATTATTTCTACTTAATGTTCAATTATAATATGATAAATGCATCTTTTCAAAGGGTAATTTAGTTAATTAATATTAATTTTGTCAAAAATTGTGATCGTTGGATTTTTTCTTTTTATATATATACAATAACTTTAAAAGATATTTGAAGTGCAATTTGGCCTTTTCTTTCTCTTCTTTCTTTTTGTCATGGGAGAAAATTAATGTTAAATAAAATTCTCAATATAAAAATTATTAATGTCGTAATAATTCAAAACAAAATTTGACTTTTATTTGTAAAATTTTATATTTTTCAAAAAAAAAATAAGTATTATAGAGGGTACTTCACTCTTAAGGAGTTGAAAATAAAACTAGGAGAACACTTTAATCCAAATACAAAACAAAGTTCACAATCATTGGAATTTGGACCAAGTATTCCAACGATTGTCAAGTATGCATATCTAGTTCAATAAAGAATCATAACATGAATGGACTAATAAATCTCATCGCAGAAAATATGTGGACATCATTTACATAATATGTGTCGAATAGGGACAACTCAAGCGATAAAGTCTCCTCACATTTATTTTCTATTTTTTGATTTAATTTTGTTTGATTGTATTTCTTTGTATCAAAATAAATAATATAATATGTGTTGAATGCAATGCAAAAATGATAATAGCAATTCGCTAGTGTCATTGGATTCATGCTAATCATGCATTGACTATATTTACTTAGTGGCCTTAGCCAATTATATATAGGATTACACATTCCGAAGATGGAATTTGTTTCCTCATATATGTGAGGATAAGATCCTGTGGCTTTCCAGTAGCTTTTTATAAATTAAGATCTTCGTCGATCAATAACATATGAATAGAAATAAGTTTCTAATGCTAGTTTTGTCGACTAAGAACCAATAATTGAAGTCATATAATTTATTAATAATGGTATGACACTAATGATAATGCTAGAATATAAATTTAGATCTTGAAATAAAGGGGCTTAAGTGAATGGTATGCAGGATCAAGATATACTTAAAATGTTACAAATATTCATTAGTAGTTGATGGTCATCACACACGATGGTAATTATAATTCATGTACAGAAAAAGGGTATGTTTCCAATATTATTAAAGTGTTGATAATATAAATCTCTATGCTATCTAACAGTGACCTAAACATTCACATGCAATAAAACATTATGATTTTAAAATCGAATTTCGATTATTAATTGAAATTTTTGACTAAATATGCAATTCATTTGGTAAACACCCTACCATATTCTAATATTCAAGTGACTGGAAAATTCAAAAAGGCATGAGGAAACATTTTCCCTAAAGAGTTAGGAAAGCTTTTATTTTAAACTAGATTTTTTTTTATTTGCAAAAATAGAGAATTCCTAAATTAGAAAACTCAATCCAACTAAATATTGATAACACATATACCCATTTAGGCCTGAGAAACGTAGCCCAAATGGGCCCAAAAAACCCCAACAGCTATTATAGCCGTTGGGCCTCAACAGCTATATAGCCTTTGGGGAGTGGACAAAATGTCCACTCCCCTCTCTCTTTATTATTATTTTTTTTTTATTTTTTCTCTTTCACTTTTTTTTTTTTTTTTTATCTCTTTATCTCTCTCCTCATCTTTCTATAAATAGATGTACTCTTTAATCCTGTATTCATAATTTGGAAGATAATCTCTTTTCTAAAATCTCTCTCTTATCTCTTTCTCTATCTCTATAATATTTGAAATAATCTCTTTTTCATACTCAATAAAAAAATTTCTCTCCATTTTTCAATTTTGTTCTCTCAATAAACATTTTTTCTTTCTCTCTTTTATATTTAATTACATTTTTATCTCTCTTTATTCATATTTAAATTTGTACTCTAAACTTTTGTAAGGTCCATTCATTAGTATGCGATGACATGACATGTTTAGAAAAATTCTGTCTAGTGACAAATACTTGTCTAAGGAAAGATATATTTAAGCAAGTACAGACGAACTCCACCTTTTTTTGGGGAAATTTTTTGGTACTTTTTGCTACAGAATGGTATAGGTTGAATTTAAGTGAGGATTACAAATTTTTATATGATATCAGAGCAGAATTCTATTATTCCTCAAATAGCAAATCCTCTACTCTCTTTTACTTCATTTCAAACCCAACTTTTTTCTTCCACAATCCTAACCTCCACAAATTACTTCCAATGGGTAGGGCACATCAAAAGTTCATTCAATACTCTAAAACTTTTGAAATTTATAATGAGTGAACCTCTTGATATTATTAACCTTACATATGGAGAATGGAAAGAAAGAGATGATCAAGTTTTCATTCTCCTTTCTAGTGTCATAGATCAAACTCACAAAAATATGGTGTCATCTTGGCCAAACTCTAAACCTCTATGGGATCAAATATACGATCTATATGGCAAAAATCTAAGTGGGAAGAATTTTTGAAATCAAACAGAAGATTGTCAATATTTAAAAGGAAGAATAAAATCTTTTCCATCTATTTGGAGAATATGAGACCTATGGAATGAATTAGAGATGCTAAGACCTCACACATGTGATTCAAAAATACTGATAAAACGGAAGGATGAAGATAAGATTTTTGGCCTTCTTGTCTTTCTTGGCGAACACTTCTCAAATGTCTGCCAAGAAATTTTTCAGATAAAAGACTTCCCTTCATACCAAGAATCAGAAGGCTGATGCTAGCATGCGGTTTGAGGAGACTTCACAATCAAAAGTTAAACTCCATGGATTTAAAGTTGAGTAGCAAATCCCTATTTCTGCACCAAAACAACCTACTGCCAACAAAGTTTATCAGCCTCCTTACAAGAAAGGATGCTCACATTACAAGAGATTAAACCATACCAAGGAGAAATATTGGCTTCTTCATCCTCATCTCAAACCAGAGCATCTTAAAAGGAAACAACAAGGAACACCAAAGGTGGCGCAAAATGTAGCATTGGAAACAGGTCTTAAAGGCATCACCAAGCTATTAAAATAAGTCACCAATAATTCTAGTAACTTCTCAAACTTCACTCATTCTTTTGAAAATTGGTTAATAGATTCGGGATATGATTATCATATGGTTAAGGACAAAGAAAAGATAAAACGTTTTAAACCCCTTATCAATCATAAGATAATCAAAGTAGTCAATGGATCAAATTTGAAGGTTAAAAAACTTGGAGAAGTTAATTTTTTCAAAAAAAAAAATCAAATGCCTTATATGTTTCTAAGTTCACCTCTAATCTTATGTCAATTAGTAAGATAACTAGGGATCTAAATTGTTATGCTACTTTTGATCATGATACTATTGTTTTTCAAGATTTCAAATCGAACCAAGTGATTGGTAGTGAATCTAGAAAAAACAATTTATATTTTTTGCACCAAGGCAGCCAAGCCCTTGTAGCATGTGAAGGAGATAATCAACTATGGCATGTTGGATTAAGTCACCCAAATGATCAAATCTTGAAAATACATTTTCTAACAAAATTTTATAAAAATGATCATTATGAAGCATGTATATTTGGAAAGCAAACCCGAGTATTTTATCCAATTTCGGAAACTATTTATAAAAATATCTTTGATTTTGTGTATTCAGATATATGGACATCTCCTATTGAATCTAGAAGAGGTTTTAAATATTTTATATCTTTTATAGATCATAAATCTAAATACACATGAGTATACATGTTTCACACTAAGGCACAAGCTTTCGAATCATTTAAAAACTTTAGCAGCTTTATCTTGAAACAATATGATACTTATATTAAAACACTTAGAACTGATAATGGAGGTGAATACATAAGTAATGAATTCAAAGTATATTTAGAAAATAAGAAAATTATTTATCAAACATCTTGCCCTTATACTCCACAACAAAATGGAATAGCCAAAAAAAAAAAGAATAGACATTTACTAGGAATAGCAAGAATCATGATACTTTTACAAATATGCCTAAAATATTTTGAAATGATACAATTAGTATAGCTGCACATATAATTAATCAACTTCCTACAAAGATTCTCAAGGAAAAATCTCCTTTAAAGATACTTAGAAAAGAAAATCCATCATTATATCATTTTAAAATATTTGGTTGTACATGCTATATTCATATTCTTTTTCAAATGAGAGATAAGTTAGAAAGAAAGGGAATATGTTGTATTTTTATAGGCTATGCATCATTTCAAAGGGATATTTATGCTATGAACTCGAAACTAGTAAAGTCTATACATCTGACGATATAATATTTTTGAAAGATAAATTTTATTTTAAAGAATATAATAAAGATAAAGATTTCATAAAAAGAGACTTACAAATCCTTTTTTAGAAATTCCCAATAGTTGAAAATAAATCGTCCCAAAAATAATTATAGAACAAAATATGGAACAAGAGGGAGAAGAAGAAAATTCATTAGAAAATGATGAGCCAAATAAGCAAGGGGGAGAACAAGTTAATGAAGAAAATGAGGTAATTTTAATGGAGTCATCATCACCACCTCCTCCACTTAGAAGATCTACTAGGTTAAGACGTCCTTCAGAATGGTTAAATAAGGAAATTTATTATAATTCTAAGGTTATATCACATCCTATTTCTGATTTTTATATAACTAACAATGTTTCCTTTGGTCATCAAGAGTTCTTGAATGGCATTGATCAAGTGCAGGAACCTTTGAGCTATGAAAAAACTAATGCTCATAAAAGATGGAGGAAGGCTGTGGAGGAAGAATTGGATGCTCTTACCAAGAATCAAATTTGGGAAATCACCACTCTTCTAGAAGGAAAGAAAGCGGTAGGGTACAAGTAGGTTTATAAAATCAAGCACAAAAGTGATGGAACAATCGATCGCCTCAAAGTAAGACTTATAGACAAAGGCTTCATCCAAACATTTGGAGAGGATTACACTGAAACTTTTGCCCCGGTCGCCAAAATGACTACAATCCGAGTCCTATTGTCCCTCGTAACGAACTAGAGTTGGCCAATGTTTCAAACGGACATGAAAAATGCATTCTTGCAATGAGAATTAGAAGAGAAAGTTTATATCTGACATCCTCAAGGGTTTGAAGGCAAAGATGGACAAATATGCAAGCTCAAGAAGACCATCTACGATTTGAAACAATCTCCCCGAGCCTAGTATGCTAAACTTAGCTCCGCTTTTCTTAGTTATGATTTCTCTAAATGCAATAATGACTCCTCTTTATTTACAAAATTTTGTAATGAAAATGTCACGATTGTACTTATCTATGTCAATAACATAATCATAACCAAGAATAACGTAAAGCAAATAGATATAACTAAAAATTTCCTTAAGTCTAAATTTGAAATCAAAAATTTGGGGAAACTAAAATACTTTTTAGGTATAGAAGTTGACTACTCCTCCAAGGGGTTTGTTCTATTCCAAAGGAACTACACATTTGATCTTTTGCAAGAAACGGGTAAATTGGGAGCTAAATCTGTTTGTAGCCCAGTCTCAATCTATGAAGAAGGAACGGATAACGATCAACAATTTTCTGATATATCGAGATACTAGAGACTTGTTGGGAAGCTCATTTATTTGATGATCACTAGGCTAGATATAACATATGCAGTTAGTCAAATCAGTGAGCATATGCACAATCCAAGAATGGGACATTGGAAAGCAACCGAAAGGATGTTGAGATATCTAAAGGGACATGGAATATGGATGAAGTGCAATCAAAACTCTAATATCATTGGATATTGTGATGCGGATTGGGCCAGAGATTCTCATGATAGAAGATCTACAATAGGTTTCTGTATGTTTATGGAAGGTAATCTAGTGTCTTGGAGAAACAAGAAACAATTAGTTGTGTCAAAATGTAGTGCGGAAGCAGAATATAGAGCTATTACAGTATCAACAAGTGAGATTGTGTGGCTTAAAGCTCTAGTTGAAGACTTAGGGTTCAAGGTCTCAATGCTAATTCAACTTCTTTGTGATAACCAATTGACTATTCACATTATATCAAATCCAGTAATTCATGAGCAGACCAAGTATATTGAGATGGATTGTCATTTTGTACGGCAAAAGATTGAAGACAAGACCTATCATGCCCCAACCCACAAGTCCAAGCACATGACAACCGCCGCGTGATCTAGAAATATGTACAGTCACCAACATATACCCCAAGACCCCGCAAGGCTATAAAAATATCCTCATTCAATCCAATAAAACCAACATATCAAACTTTTAACATTTTTAACAAAAATTTAGCTTAAAAAAATATGTGTATGTGAAATATACAACCAATGAGTTTTGCAAAATACAATTGCCAAATCAAAGTTTCACTTCAAAACTTGTCCTCCGATGGGTCCAACTACAGCCTCAAAATTTACATCTAGGAAGAGTCAATACCAACAAAAGTCCCGATAGCTTTTCCTCAGCTAGATCTATCGAACAGAAAGGGACTACTGTTATATCTACACTTACTCTGAAAAGATAAGAAAAGAGAAGTGAGTATATAAATATTCAGTGAATGGAGTGCAATGACAGACTGTGACAGTAAATGAGTGGTGAGAGTGAGAATGTCAAAACCACAATTTTCAACAAATCATCATTTTATAAATAGTATCATACGATTCAGCTCATTATAAAAACAAATGCATCCACAAGTTTCATACTTTCCATAAATCATGGGGTCTCCCTAAAGAAAACACTCTCGCCTAACGTTTAGCCGAACGTGAATGGAAACCCGTCAAGGGGTTTTTCAATCATTTCCTTTCAAAACACTAATTCCCCATTCCTTGGCGTTGACTCATACCTCACTGGGGTGCTATCTGGATAGTACGACAGGGACGCAGGAGGCCGCGTCTATATCCCTTGCCAATCAAACCCTCAACCACGTCACCCCGTCGGGTCACTCTGTGGGAGGAATGACTATAGTTGTTTACCATCACTAGCACCTCCATTTCACAAACATTCAAATATTTTCAGTGTGCCACAAATTCAACAAATGGTTACCAAACCATAACACAATATTCATAAATGCAATTTCGAGCAACAGTGGCACGTATTTAATCATAAATGCAATGGATGCAAATGAATTCAACTCACATTTTTGGGACATCCTACAAATACAAATAATTTCTAAAAATCATTTAAAAATCATTTATAAAAGAATTTATGAAAATCATTTTTCTCATTCAAGCACAACAGTCCATCCACTCATAATGTTCGAGAGGGTAGTCACTCTCAGATTCCTCAACAGCAATAGCTTTGCCACGATCAGTTCGTTCAGCTCCTAAGAGACTTTTTTCAAGAAATAAAAATATTAATATTTATTTTTCAAGTGAAACCCAGAGACCCCAATCATTCAACCCTAGTTTTCCTCCCACTATCGGTGACTAAGTATTTTCCAAACCCAAGTGAACATCTAAATGAATAAACTAAAAGAGGGGATATGAAAATAAAAATACCTTAGTTTCTATCTCCAAGAAACCCTCATCCATTCAAATTACATCAAGCCCTAGAAATTCGGCTCTTCCTTGTGACAGCTCTACATACTTAGTTTCTTTCGAAATCAAGACTAGAATATAATTTTGAAGTGCTAGATGAGAAATTTGAAACCTTATATCTTGGGTTTTTTAGTGGACCGATGGAGTTTAGGGAGAGAAGAGAAAATGGTTTAGAGAGAAAAGTGATATTGGTTTACTTGAATCTTCTGGAATTTCACCTCACTTCTGTTCTCTTATTCTCAACCCATTTTCCTACATTTGTTAAATAGCCCTTGTTGATCTCTAATTTACATAATTGCCTAATCATGACCTCTTTGATTATTGGAAAAGTTATCCCAATATACTAAGTGCTCATAGTTCTGTCCGAGTGATAAAATATGTTCGGCGGTCGGTGGAACAATTTCAAATGAGAAATGCAAGTTCACAGAAAGTAAGCTAAATTTTGAGCATTTTCAAAATATGGAATAAAGTATAAATTTTACATTATATAATTGAAGTTGTTGGATGGTCTAGCGGCAATATAAATTTTTGAATGTATGGATGGTTGGAGGTTCAAGTCCCAAGGGAGACAAAGATGACGGAAGAAAGCAATTTCTTAGATTTCATGCTACAGGACCGAAGGGGCTTGTCCGGACAGTAAAATAACCGATCACTCTTACCGATCAATGTCTTGTCCGGATGACTCTTACCGATGGACGTAAATAATGATGAAACAAATAACTGACGAAATAAGTTTGTGAATGTACCGATAGAAATTACCGATGATAAAAATTTCAAATATTTAAACGGAGAAATTTCACAATATTATTACCGATCGGTTATTTCAAAATCAATATCGAGTAACATGTCTAACCGAGACTGATACGAAAAATAAAATAAAATAAAATTTAGTCAAATTAAATTAAATTAAAATGAAAAAAAAAATAGAATAGAATAATAAATTGAAGACAAAACATTCTCTCGTTGAAATTCAACCGGACATAAAATTTGGAAAGTTGACCGGACAAGACATTGAAAAGAATGTTGGATATGGATACCAATAGGATTTCAATAAAGTGTTGACCAACAGCAATGGAACCTTTGACAGTAGAAAATTTAGAAAGACAATTACCGATAGTCTGAGACAAGTGAACGGTCATACCGAGAGATAAAATTAAATGTCTATCAGTAAATTAATACAGTACCAAACAACTATCTTAAAAATGACTACCGATGAGATTTCTAAAATTTGACATTCACTGATCGGTAAAAAAATTTACCATCAAAGATGTAAGTAGAACATAACATACCAAACGGTATAAGAAAATTGAGTGTACCGATAGATATATATAAAATTATAAAAATTATGAAAAATGACTGGTCAACTCAACTCTACAATATTGAACGAATTGTAATTTCACTTTACATTGAGGAGATAATAAATCACTAAGGGTTGGTCACTATCGGCTACCGATAAGAAATATCAAAATTCTGAAGAATTTGTTCATTACACACTAACACCTCACCAAACGGATAAGTTTCCTTACAAAAGTCAAATCCCACCAAACGCTGATCACTGAATGTTCAATTAGCTAATAGTCTTACCGATTAGAAACTTTAAAATATAGAAACTATCGGTCAAGTATCTACAAGGATTTCGCAAATGACTCAAAAGAGGAGAAATCTACACTTATATTAACTTTAACTATTTTTCCTCCATTCTACAAAATATATAAAAATTTAAATAAGTCACTCAAAATACATATCAAAAATCTAGACTTGTCTGGTGTTACAAGACCATAATCACTCCTCATTTAAAGAGTAGTGATCAGTTTGCTGATATTTCACCAAAGGAACTACAACTTGTCGTATAAACAATATCCTTAACAAATTAGGTTCTATCGACATAAATTCGCCAAAGTTGAGGGAGGTATTGAAAACACATAGACCCATTTGGGCCCAAAAATTGTGGCCCAAATGGACCCAGAAAACCCCAACGGCTATTATAGCCATTGGGGAGTGGACAAAATGTCCACTCCCCTCTCTCTCTTTATTATTTTTTTTATTTTATTTTATTTTATTTATTTTTTACTTCTTTATCTCTCCCTTCATCTTCTATAAGTAGGGGCACTTTCTAATCTTATATTCACAATTTGGAAGATAATCTCTATTTCAAAATCTCTTTCTCTATTTTAGTAATATTTGAAATAATCTCTCTTTCACACTCAATAGAAAAATTTCTCTCTATTTTTTAATTTTGTTCTCTTAATAAATATTTTTTTTTTCTCTCTTTTATATTCAATTATATTTTTATCTCTCTTTATCCATATTTAAATTTATACTCTAAATTTTCATAACGCTCATTCATTAATATGTGATAGTATAATATGTCTAAAAAAATTCTGTATAGTGATAAATATTTATCTAAAAAAGATATTTAAGGGAAGAGAGATGAGATTTATCTCTTTTTTGGAAACTTTCTTGATATTTTTTGTTATTGGATGGTTTGGATTGAAATTAATGAGGATTATAAATTTCTGGGCGGTGTTGGGCGGTGTAAAGTAATTCGAGAGACCATGGGACGGAAAACAACGAGAGTCCAGGTAGGACCCATGATCGCTAATGTACGGCACAAGTGTACTTATGCAGCACACACGCCTACGCATGTTGGGTATATACATGCGTGTCAAATGCACACCTGCATGTGTAGTCTGTAGTCCCACGTGTTGGAATGCGCTGACAAGTCTTCTGACACTTGTCTTGAGCTAAAGCATGCTGTTACAAATGCCCTAAAACTTGTTTTGAGGTACATTATGCTACGAAAGTGTCCATACACTTGAGTTAAAGCATGTTATTGCAAGTGTCATGCCAATTGTCTTTAGTTGGAGCATGTTATGCCAAGTATCTGAAGTTGATTCTCATGGTTTTCTCATAAATATCTACCTCTTCTTCACATTTGAATCATCTCAAGTTGTGAAACCCACTTGGTGTGAGAACAAAACTTTGAGAGCATCTCTTGAGTTGTGAACAAGTAGGTGTGAGAACAGAATTGCGAAACTCATGGATGTGAAACACAACTTAGAGAAAATTATAGGAAGTTATGAGAAATATGTAGGATGTTGAGAGCAAAACTTTGAGAAGAAAAAATAGGGTTGTTTAATCGTGGGGGAAGATCAAAATCCTAAGTTAGTATTTTGAATTTTTGATTAATTATAATCAATCCAGATAGTGTTCTTAGCATCAATCTATCAAGATCAAGTTAAATCTTCATTTGAAAGGAATCTCAATTTTGGAGGACTGCTTGTGTGGATAATCTAGAGATCCTTTACGTGGAGGACTCAACCTGAACTTAAGATAACTCGACCCAAACTTTGTAGGTGGGGTTATACACTTAAAAGGTATTAAGCCCTAAGTCACTTATTTATTTTGTATAATAATATGTGAATATTATTTTAATTTGTTGAATATGATTAAAAAATGTATTTCAAATAAATTTTCTATTGTACTTGGAAAAATTTTGAACGTACAATTTTCCATGCTTCCACATACTTTTACACCATTTTCCCAACAACAAATAGAAATAAACATTGACGCAAGAGAAACAACTCATTACTATTGTTCTATTTTTATTTTAATAAATCTAGAATATATGAATTTCACATCGAATAATAAGTGGGAGTACATCTCATAGATGAGTTTGTATACAAGGGTTTAGAATGTCATGTAGAGCACAACTTTAAGATATTTCAGTTTATAGTAAAACTTAGTACTTTTCCTTCTATCTAACTCTGTTGTCAGCTCCCAACTTGTCTGTCTTGAAGATCTTGTGTATGGAAAAAGAATTTAATTATTTTAGATTAGACTCTTGACTATCCTAACCATAGTTGGGTAACTTTGCAAAGTTTGGGATATATCAACATCCCACGATACCCCTAGTAGACTAGCATCAACTTGATATCAGAGCCAAGCCAGGTCCATAACCCTAGGCTAGCTAGCAGCAAAGCTTGGTTTGAAGCCCTCGGCTCACTAGTAGCCAAGCATGGTCTGCATCCTAAGGTCTGTCAACTCAATGTTTATTACCCAATTCCCAACATGAAATATCAAATAACGAAACCAACGATATAGATTCCCCAGAATCCAGCCGGCTATAGGTTACCCCGAACCCAAACAAAGTGCTCCCTATACAAAACCTAAATCAGACCGGTGTACAATACACAACATATGCATAACATTTCACCAAGTATACAACATATACATATTATGGGATCAAAATATCACAGTAAGTGAGAGAGTGAGAGAGAGAGAGAAAATAAAAAAGAATGCATGTAGGTCAAAATAGGCCATATGCATACCCGTCGCTTACCGGCAAGGGAAACAAGCACAAAATAGATAGTCAAGGCACGCCGTCTTGCTGCAAAAGTATGTACATCACAATCAGAACAAATAATTATCCAGAAGCCAAAACTAAGTTTTTTGCCTCATTGGGTCCCTCTATCGGGCCCATAGAAAGGGAATGGTTAGAATAGTGCAGAACTGAGACAAATGAACAAAACACGGTCAATCTCAGTCCACAGGTCAAATAGGGTCACATCAGACCCATCGATCTAGCACGGGTCTATCAAGAAAAACTGAGGTCAGCCGAGGTCGGCAAAAACCCACATGGTCCAATTATCAAGTGTTGGATAGAAGCTCCGGGCTGCACCCTCGTATCAAGCAGCTAGCATCGCTACCCGTGGGTGTAGATGTAGATGTTTTGTGCATCGTTGCATGAGAATGGTTGTGTGAATTGTACTAGTCCTAGAGTCACAAGAATATTCTAATAGCTGGTCACCCTTTGTCAGAGAGGCTCTTTTGTTGTTGAATGATACTTCTTTGCTTTCGAACCGAAGAAGTTGACCCTTTTTTTTTGTGGCTTAAGTTCACGTTTTGTCGAACTAGGGATTAGTCTTATCTACTAGTCAACCCTTTTGTAAATGTCGGCCTGCCACATAAGACTTTTAACTGATATTATCTTATATTATTATAATATTTTTTTCAACTTTATGTAATATTTGCTACAATTTTGACACCCTTTCGAGCCAGTAGTTACATACGACACTCGATGACTTGTTGGCTCTAGATCTTTTCAACAATTATAGCAAGTGATATTTCATTTATGCAAAAACGAGTTCCTTGAAATTGAGGTTGGGCAGTCATATATTTCGATTTTCATACCAAGGCTTTTAGTAAGAGAAATTGAAGTGAAATGAAAGATTATATTAAAGAAATTGACTCCGATTCTAATCTCACATTGAAGCTGAAGATGAATCCCATCTCAAAAACAAATCTTCTCCAACAAAGGAAAAACGACGCACGAGTATCACCATATTTGCTATTATTCTATTTTTCTTTTTAATGAATGGACAGTTTACAAACCAGATCGATTCATTAGTGGGAGTAAACCCCATAGCAAGACCGACATAAAGAGATTCAAAATATTATGTAAAACTCACCTTTGAGATATTTCAATATATAGAAAAGCTTAGTACTTTCTTCCTTCCTAGCTCTCTCGTATGGCTCTTTACTTGCCTCTCTTGATGATCTTACGTATTAAAAAGGGGTTTATCATAAATTGGTCTTTTGGCTATTCTAGTCACGGTGGGGTTTTCAACCTCGTCAAGATTGACTTCTATTAGTGTACCTATAATTCGTCATCAAACTAAAATAGATTGAATCAAATAGTAGTTTCTTGAACCTACAAGTAATGCATCACCATTAACAAAACATGGCAAATACCGTGTGGCATCCTGACTTCTCGTACCATTTGCCCTTCAAGTTGAGGGACGTATATACATGGATGATGGGTGACAATTGACCTTTTAGGTCTGGATTTAGCATGCCTAGCCTTACCCAATTAGAAGTCAAGCCCAATTTTATTTCCTAACTCAAATTCCAAGTCCAATGGGGTTTTATATTGTAGGAGAGTTTCGAAAGCCTATTCTTGAGCCAAATCCATGAAAATTTTAAAACCTACGACCCTTTGTTGTATATCTCCCTCTCACGTTGTTTTGACTAAATTTAATTTCATCTCTCTCTCTCCCCCCGGTAAGGCCTTGGTTATTCTTTTCTAGCTGAATCTTATCTCGATGATTGGCTTTTACTTTGTTTATTATTCTCTGTTGTGTTGTGTGCTATACTGTTCGTAGGTGGCAACCTCTTTCTCTTTCTCTTTGGTTTGGTGAGTTTATCTCTTTCTATTCCTTTTTTTCTAGCTAGTTTTGGCATGCTCCTCAGATTTGATTAACCTTTTTTCATGCCCTTAGATCTTGGTTTGGATGTGATTTAGACTCAAAACTCTTAGAGTTTTGATAGTTTAAAAACCTGAGTGTTTAGAGTTATACACTTTGCCAGGTATTATTGTAGTCATGATAGTTTTATCATAACTAGGATGAATATTGTATGAAAACTGCATAACAATATAACTCATCTTCACATTCTCACTGCAGTACATTATTGTAATTACTATAGGAAAGTTAGTATATCATGACCCTTTATTGTGACCATGATATTTTATCGTAATCACAATTTTTATGGGTTCTATTTGCATTATTGCGACTATGATAAAGCCATCATACTCAATATGACCTTCTGAGACTAGAAACCTTTGTTTGTAACCCTTTGAACCTTAGGTGGTTTTCTTTGTTCTAGTTTCTCAAGATGACCTATCTTTGCTTGAAGTGACCAGCTCAGGGCCGGTTTGACCTAACTTGATCCGGTTGAAACAAATTCAATCCATTTGACCCGTCTTGGCCTGTCTAGCCCTAGTGGGCTCATGAGACCTATTCTGAACTGCGTCCTAGTTGCCTAGTTTGGTATTCGAGTTTGTTGCTTGTACATACGCCGTGATGATGACACGACTGTTGTGAATTGTTGTGATTGTACACATTCCTTGTTAGATTAAGGATGAGTATGCGTGTGGGTTACTTTGGCTTACGTGTAATCTGATTTTGCTCTCCCTCTTTCTCTCTCTCCCCCCCTCCCCGTTATATTATTTTGATACTGTACTATACTCATGCTATGTGTTTCGGGAATTGAACATGTTATATGATACGTTTTGCATATGATGTTGTCATATATCAATCGTATTAGCTTATATCTTGTTTAAAGAGCTCTTTAACTGGATCTGGTTGATCTGCAACCTACTAGGTCTTGGGTTCTGTAGCCAGAATTTGTCACTTAATGTGTCATGTTGGAGACTGACTGACGAACACAGGGGTAACGAGATGATTTTGATAAATGTCTCTTTTATTAAAATAATATTCAATTTATTATTTCATATTTACATATTCATTATATTTTTTATCCTTTACTTAGATTTTATGAATCAACTTTTTCTTATTCTCACCTTTAGTTACCGCGTGATTTGAAGGTAATGAGCCTACGAGTAGCACATGTTGTGGGATGATTAATTCAATATTGGATTTATATATAAAATAATTATGTAATATATACTGTCATTTAAATTAAACCCATATAAAAGTGATCTGCTAAATTTGATAATTTGGATTTAATTTATTTAATAGAATATGAAAATAATAAATATGTAAATACTAATAAACATTTATTATTTATTATTTATTATAGATTAAATAAGAAATGTCAAAATGTGAATTAAAAATAGTTGAAAAGTTATCTAATTTATGTGAATTTAATAAGATAACATGAATAAGTATTATAAATTTGAAAGGTAAAAATCATCCCTATAGCTATAAAATGTTATAGTTTCTAAATCAATGCATCACTCTAATTTTCTGGTACTCACATCATATAGAAAGATTTTATGAGGATACAGTTGACAAAGAAAGCCAAACCCATGAATCTGTCTAGACCAAGATTTCATTCAGTTCAGTTTTTTAGTTATAGAATCAGATACCCTTCTATCTGATCTAAATTTTGAATTTTGGTAATTAATTTTCAATTCTGATAATTTAACATAATATTTGATATAGTTTTGCTTTAAGTTATCTTTCCCAATACGTCTATCCCCAAAGATGAATAAAAGTTGAGGAAAAATGTAATCTAGTGTTAGGGTGGTGAACTCATTCATGTTTCAAATTGACTAATCATTTATTCATTCTTCAACCACTTGGTTTTGAATAATATACCGCAAGTTTTACAGAATATTTAATATGTTAATTTTTATTTAAAATTATGTTTTATAATTATGATAAGCATGTATAATAATTGCCTCTATTTTCTAATTGGTCTATTACTAGGTCTAGTAATCGAGTTTTTTTGAGTTGGGCCTTACAAAACTTAGGCTCAGCCTGTCTAAAAATTTATGGACCCAAACTCAAGCCCAACTCGAGAAATCTCGGAAAATTAAGACTGGAGTTCGGCCCAAAAATATTAAAAGAGTCTCGAGTTCATTTTGAGTTAGCCTTGAGTTTGAACGAACAAAAAAAATTAGAGAGAGAGAGAGAATCAAATCTCTTACTCTTGAATCGTTTCGCTTTCACATGATGACAAGCCGACGACGATGACGATGCCTTCATTAGTGTCGATGATGATGACTTCATCAACGTCGACGATGAGTTTGTAGAAGAACTTGATTTCCCGGTTGAACTCCGCTGTAGATGACAACATCGACTCTTTGATTTCTCCATTACCTTCTTTTAAATCACCTATGTTGGACTTCGAATAGTCATCATCACCTATTGATTTGTCCAAGCATCTCTGTCTTCATTGACTCTTCGCCTTGCAAGTAGCAACCATCATTTGCCATCCGATCATCTTCTCACAATCATCTGCCATATCAACTGCATCGATTGCATTGAAGTTGAGAGGGCGTAAAATTGTGGATTAGAGAGAGAGAGAGAATGTTGAGAGGGTTTAGGAGCCACAAAGAAGGGAGAGAGATGGATAGTAGATGGAAAAAGCGGATTCGGGAATTAGGTTTTGTGGTGATAAAGAGGTTTTTTCAAATGCCCTCTCTCTCTTTATCATTACAATGGGTTCATTTAAACGGGTCAGGCTTATAACGGGTCGTGCCCACTATTGTTCAAACTCAGCCCGTTATTAAAATGGGCATAAAAATGGGTTTGAGCTCGGTCTGACCCTAAAATGAGCCAACCTCGGCCCTTCAAAATAGGCTGAGCTCAAACCGACGCAACCTAATTGTCAGTCCTATCTATTACTATGCTTTTTAAAAGTTGACGTCCTAAACTTTTGGTGATGCATGGTTTTGTGTGTGTGTGCGCACGTGTGTGTGTGTGTGTTTTTTTCCCTGCCATGCTTGTTCAGACCTATGTTTTGAAACTCGAATCAGATGTAATACTGAAAAAAAAAAAAAAAAAACGATGCTAGACATTTTGTAAACATCTTTATAATAAAACAGAAAATTTTGAATTTATATTGATTTTTTATTTTTGGGTATTAAATTTAAATTTTAATATATTTTAATTGTCATATCCACGAATCATAATAAACCTTATTTTTATGAAATTTGCACTCTAGTGAAATGTGGATGTGAAAACATATATATATAATTTATATGTTTAATTATATATTATAAAAAAAAAAAGAGGGAAGCACAGCATTTTCAATCAAAACGTTGCACTTCCCCAATTCAATTAGGGTTTGAAAACCCTAATTGCTTCCCCTTTTCTCCCATTCCCTCTCTTCGTCTCTCTCGAACTCTCTCTTGCACTCTCCGTCGCTCTCTTAGTCTCTCACGCTCCGCCTTCCCCCGCCGTTCGTCGATCCCCCTCTCCATCGCCGTCTCTCCATTGTCTCCCTCTATTTCTCTCTCTATTTTTCTTTCTCTCTACCTCACTCTCTGTTTCTCTCTCTTTCTCCTTCGATCGCACTCTCTCTCACTCTCTATTTCTCTTTTACTCTCTGTTTCTCTCTCTCCATCATCTCTCTTTCTTTCTCTGTTTCATTCTCTGCTCTTCCTCTTTCCTGCACGCGAACAGCAGAGCTCTAGCTCTCTCCCTCTTTTGCTTGCGCGCGCTACTGTTTTCTCACTCCCGAGAGATCTTTCTGCAATCCTTGCTGCAACCCACCATCAAGCCTCTGAAAATCCTAGGCCGTGGGACTGCGATTCCATTCTCTGTAGGTAAGGGCCAAGCTCAGATCTTAGTTCTAGGTTTTCGATTTCCATAGTGAATAAGTTTAATTACTGAACTTTGCTTTGAATTGGAAGCACTGCAGGTCTTGAAATAAGTTGAATGGCGCACGGAAACTAGATCTGTGAACTATGTAAACCGTAGGTGAGGGAATTTCTGATCCATTCGATTAATTGACTGAATTTAGGGTAAATTTAGGATAAGAAGTCTTGTATATATTAGAATGTATATTAGATTCGAATGAAATGTGTTTTTTGAAATTTTATATGTGATTATTAAGGTTAAGTATAGGATTTTATATGAATTAGGTTGTTTGATACAAAAGAAGCATACTAAGGGATGATAGAATCATGTTGGGTTGAATAGAGTAGTTTTCTCAGAATTTAAATTGAAATATGCATAAAAAGTACTATAATTATGTAAATTTGGAAGAAAATTGGGAAAAATTGAAAATATTGGGAATTAAAATTCGTTGGCGAAGTAAATGGTCTTAGGTTGATGAAATGAGAGTCTAGAATTTGTAGATGTGCAAATTATGACTATACGAGATCTCGTTTGATGATAAATTGTGATATTTGATTATGTTAATCTTTTGGGAACTTGAAAGGGATCTATTCGGATTACATTGATAAATAGATAGTAAATACCCTCTCTAGAGGTGAGTGGACGGTTCATTGTGTTCATGAATGAGTAACATGTTTTAAAATTGCTTTATAAATGATTTTAAAAGATTTTTATATGTTTTATATAAATTGTTTTGTGATTGTGGGCTGTCTGAATTGGATTGTAAAGTACGAATGCATCCACTGTATTTATGAATGGTTTTGTGCCATGTATTATTTGATATTGCTCTATAAATTACTTTGGCATGAGATTATTGATAATTTGTTGAAAATCATGGCATACTGTTTATGAAATGGATTGATTGAGAAATGAAGGGTGCTAGATTGTTAATGGCTACAGTCATTCCTCCCACGGAGCGACCCGACGGGGTGACGTGGTTGAGGGTTGGATTATATTTAGCGAGAGAGACAGACGTGTCTCCCTCTGCTATAGGTCAGGCTATATCTGGACGCACCCCGGTGAGGCACGACCCAACGCCAAAGAATGGGGTATGTTTTGAAACATTGGATAGAAAAAAAAAAAACCTTTGGCGGTTTTTCGTTTGGGTTTCGGCCAGTTTAAGACGGAAGTATTTTCGATGGGACCCCAGGATATTCTGAAAATATGATCGATGTGGATGCATGTTTGTAAATTATGATTTATTGAAATATTTTTATGTATATGAAGTGATGTTTATGAGATATGTTTTGACAGCCTCACATTCACCCATTGTTTATGAACACAATCACACCATTGCACTCCACCTACTGAGTATTCCCCAATACTCACCCCTCTTTCCATATTTTTCAGAGACTATTTAGCTGGGATACTGCACGTCGGAGCTTGCAAAGTATTTTTACTGATTTGTATAGGTATTTGGCAAATACAAGATTTTTGAAGAATCGTATTTCTTAAAACTATGGAAAGAGAAGTTCTGTACATCCCATACCGTGCGGATTTGAGTGATACTGGCTAAGTTCTTTGGTAAGTATCGGTAAAATCCGACGATTATGATTTGCACTTCACTCTTTTGTTTGACTTATTTTTGGAAAATGTTTTTGTTATGTATTGGGATATTTGGATTGTAAATTCTAAATTTCGATACTTTCTTTTATTTTTGAATGCCTTATTTGTATTGAGAATTCTGGTTGGTTGGGATGGCCACACCACATGCGTGCATGTACAGGAGCCCCTTCCCCGATTGTGTGTCGATACATGCTTGTGTGTACAGGGAATGGACCAGAGGGGTTCTTTGCATGTGTATTGTTACATACTTTCCTTTTTTTTGATGGATTGTGTACTAGAAATCTAAATATTCAATAATGTAGTCTTACGAAATTCCGATATATGGAAAGGTTCTGCTCGTGTACCGAGACAACATGATAATTATTGCGTGCTCGATCCGAGGATCGGGACATAACATCAGACCAGTCGGACTCCAACCAGTCTGATCAGGAATTGAACCATCAACTGGTTCTGAGTTACTTAATAAGCTCAAACTCACGATGCAATTGTGTGCATAAGTAATCACAACCACCACACCACCGCATCATGTTGTTTTCCTTTTTCTTTTCTTCTTTTTGTTGAGAAAATAAATAAAAAAATTCTTTTCTTAATTTTATAATAAATCTTATAATATTATATATTTTGAATATGATTTCATAAAAATTTGTGATTAGATGTATAGATTTTTTAAATTATCAATATATTATAAATTAAATTTATTTATGATATCATGACGACATCATCTAATTTTTTTATATGGTCTGACCGATTTAACTTAGTGATCTATCAATCTCTTGATGCGATTGATTTGTACTCCGATTCAAGTTTCGAACACTCGTTCAGACAAAACTAGACCATACATCTTGCTAAATAACATTGCTTCGACCGTATAGTTTTTGTCTCCTCTTCCATCTTATTCTTCGACATTTGGGTTTACTTTTCTTGATTAGATTCACCAAATTTTCCGTTCTAATAATGATAAAATTCTAGCTTTAGCAGTAGAGATTAGCGATGATTGGCTTTCTGGGATCTTTTTATTTCTTTTCATTTTTCAGTTTAGGTCATTGGGGATTCTGAGTGAAAAGGATTCTAAAGTGAGAGACTGTAGCGAGGGAGCAAAGTCCCTTTTATGCTAATCAAATGTTGTTTTATTCGGATTCTGTTAAATATCAAGTGTTGGCAACAGCAATAAAGGAAGTCTATACAAAAAAAGAAATTACTTGATAAATTTCTAAACTTTATATAGAATTTATAAATTAACTCATGAACTTCAAAACATAATGATTGAAAACATAAATTTCAAAATTCACAATATTATTAGTCTTTTTGTTACTAACGATTCCAAATTCGTCATTAAAAACTGACATATATCGACATAATAGATTATATGGATTATTACTTTCTCACCTGACTTCCAGCATGATGGTAACTGTTAACGTGTTAGATGGCACATCAGTACCAGACCATCTCTATATTGCCATGTCAAAAAAATGCTGATGTGGCACACCACGTCACCAACATGTTAACGTGACAGTACTACATCATCAAGTGGGTTTTTCCTGGAAAAAAAAAATTGCAAAAAAATTCATCAACAGATTGAAATGTTGTATAATACTTTCGGATTTGAAACATTTTTTAAAAAAATATTGTAAAATTTTTTAAAATATTAAAATATCCATCAGCAGATGAACTTTTTTGTACAGATGAACTTCCGTTGTAAAAATATTTAAAAATATTTAAAATTTCATCTACAGTAAAAATATTAATATTTAAAAATATTTTAAATATTTCAAATATCAATATTTTTAAAAATGTTAAATATTTTAAAATATTAAATTATTTCACCAACATGTTAAATATTTTAAAATGTTAAATATTTTGTAAAATTTTTACAACATTTTTTGAAAATAATTTTAAAATATTAAATATTTTTACAAAATATTAAATATTTAGACAAAAATATTTTAAAAATTTTTACAAAATTTTTATAGATGAACTTTCGGATTTGAAATGTTGTATAATATTTTTTACAACATATTCTACAAAAAAATTTTTACAAAAAATTCGTCGATGAATTTGAAAGAAAAAAATGGAAAAAAAAAACACACGCACACAAAAAAAAAAATGAAATGAGGGTTTGTTCATCTGCAGATTGAACACAAGGCGTGAGATGCAGATTGAACACAACCCCACCGAGACTGTCAATGCCCCTTCATGTACGACCGCTAACAGGATCTCCGATGATGAAATTCGAAGCCGAGAACAATCGATCTAAGTGAGATAATAATGAATCTGAGGTTCGATTAGAGTGATTCTTCTGGCAGCCTTATGATTTCTTCTTCGAATCTCCGCCTGCTGCGTCTGTTTCAGAATCCAATGAAGCTTTGGAAGGGCGACTAATGAGGCATCGAGTAGCGACCGTTCGCCATGGTAGTCTGACACGAATCGTCTTCCCACAATGACCGATCATCTTCCTCCGCAATGGTGATTCAAATAGCCTCTGGGATGCCACCTTTCAGCTCCACGACCTTTCAATGTTGAGGATTTGTTGAATGACTAGGAGATCCAAAGAGGAAATGGGGAAAAGGAGCTAGGATATGGGGTTTGAATACATTTGAAGGATTTGAAAAAGGAAATTTTGGATTTGTTCCTATGGGTATAGAATCTCAAATTCGAAAGTGGGCTAGGGCTAGGATTCCTACCCTCCAACTTTTGTCAAGGCGTTTGAATACCCTATCCACCAGAAGTTTAGTCTATCATAAGGCTAGGGTTCCTGCCCTCCATTCTAAAGTACATTAGCAAATTGATAAAGACTAAACTTCTGGGATCAAACTGGAAGATGAAGAGATGATAATTAAAAACTGAAATCAATTTTGAAGGCGAAGAGACGAAGAGATCATGATTTTGGAGAGCGAGATCGAGATTGATAGATTTAGAGAGACAAAGAGGGTTAGAGAGAGAGAGAGAGAGAGATGATTTTTATTATTTTCTATTTAAAACTTTAATTTGAAAAGTGTTTTATTTTAAAAATATTTTTTTAGAAAAAAGAAAATCTCACTTGATGATATGGTACTACCACGTTAGCATGTTGGTGATGTGATGTGCCACATAAGCATTTTTTTTATGTGAGAACGTAAAGATGGTTTAGTGTTAACTTGTCATCTGACACGTCAAGAGTGACCACCGCGTTGGAAGTCAGGTAAGAAAGTAGTAGTTGACATTATCTGTCACGTCAATATATGTCAGCACTTAGCACTTAATGGTTAGTTTGGTATCGTTAGTAACAGAAGGAGTAATGGTGTTATGAATTATGAAATTTAGGTATTCAGTTATGTTGGAGGTGAGTTATGACTCCATAGATACCAACTCCTTCTTGACTCGAACAGTAGCCGTCAATGGGTGGATACACCTGCAAAAACTACCGGAGGGTGCTCCGGCGAGGAGGTTTCGACGTTCAAGTCAGTAAATAGTGATTTTCGATTGAAAGAAATAGACTGAGAGTAGAGGGAATGTTGTTCCCTGTGATCAGTATGCCAAGAGTGTTAGACCCAGAGTGCATACCTGATTTTGAGACTTTTATGGATGATTTATATCTCTGAGAAACATGTGCCGCCGGGAGATTTCAACCCTACCTTCCTTATCGAACTGATCCGGGAATCTCGAAAGTTAATTCTATGAGTTGATTACGATCCTCATTTATCGGTGGAACTACCATCTTAAAGAGGGGCGTTTTCCTTATTTGAAAGATTTGGCATATGCCGTTATGAAATATGAGACTGAAATTACGGAAGTTCTGATCTTCCTTTAGAATCGTTAGGGGTGGTACCTGTCGTTTGGTCACTCGACCGATAAAGAGTCAAACGGGACTCATTTGATTGGTATGCTGTTATTTGTTTGCTGATCGGGAAGACTGTCTTCACTCGGTGAGTATTGTTCGGTGGACTTGGGCGACTGAGTCTCTATCGTTCGGGGGATTCGGGTGACTAAAACTCTTCGATAGATTGATTCAAGCGATTGAGACCCTTCAGCTGATGGTTACATTCAAATCTCGACCGGTAATCGTCCTTTATGGGTCTTCTACGTGGGCCTTCTTAAGACTGACCCATCGAATGTGATTCCGAGACAACCGTCCTATCAAATTATTACATTTTAAAATTTAAAAATTAATTTATAAATTTGATATAAATTTCAAAAATTTTACAGGTAACTTCGTCGTATACAAAACACGCCTGCGTATGTAATAAGTTTCGCCTTTTATCGTAATCTTTTTCTCCCATATTTATGTTTGTTTCCATCCCTTCCTAAAGCAAAATGGACAAATCTCTCTCTCTCTCTCTCTCACCAAAACTTTTATTTTATTTTATTTTTTATTTTTTTGACACGGCTTGAAACCAAGAGCCAGAAGTACAATGAGGTACAGATTTTAATTTTTATCATATGAATTTGTGCAGATTTTGTTTGTGTTTGTGGACTCGTGGCACTTTTGGTCAAGATCCAGAAAAGTAATTTATCGAAAATAAAATTTTATTTAAATAATTTTAGAGAGATGTTAATTGTGGACCAATGCGCCGCGAGCATGACTTTCACTTCTCTTCTCTTTCTCTAATTACCTTTGTTTAATTGCCTAAATTTTAGAAAAAAATCTATAGTACTAAATCTTATAGAACTCATGGGTCGATAGATTAAGTCCTATGGTGCCCACTCGACCATGGGACTTAGTTCCTAGAACGATGGGACGGACCGAATTCCATGGTTGATATACTAAATTCAAAACTAAATCTCATATTAAATGGAATCATATTCCTGATTTATAAGAAATTGTGTCTCAATAATTTCCCTGAAGCACAGGGATGCCCACAACCAATACAATCTGATTGACGTGACTCTAACTTGGGCAGTATTTGGAAACAGTGAAGATCAAGCCAAATAGGGTTTCCATTGAAAAAAGCATAATTAGCAATACAATGACAAATTTTGTGTTTTTTTTTTATGTATAAAAAATAACATAGGCTCATAAAACCCTAGAGTTTTCATTATTTTAAATTTCTTTTGGTAGTAATTTTTCTTATTCCTGCAAATCCTTGATATTCTGAAAGTTTCAAAGGAGTTGATGGCAATCTTTCTTGGCACAAATCAGAAGGGGGGGATCCATCTGCGCAGAAAGAATCTAACTAGAATTTATTAATCCACCGGATACTTTAGTATAAAGATTGAACCCTCAATTTACCTCTTTTTGTAAAGCAATGAGGGAAAAATTATGAACAATGGTTCACTCTGAAACATGCGCAAGCCCATCATCTGACAATCCATCTTTAGGACTCCAATATTGGGTTTCCCTCGAGACTGATCAATCTATTTTTTCACCAAATGTTCTCATCCTCCACAATGCAAGAATCCAGCTCAAGAAGAATGATCCACTCCTCCAGCAGCTAAAATATACGGGAAGAAAATAAAAACACATAAAGGAGATAAAGAAAAACATGTACAATTGCTGATGCAGTAACATAACCCCTACTCTCATTTCCCCATGAAAGAAAAGAGAGAAAAGAATTGATATAGAGCAAACCATGCTTCGACATCTTATCGTTGATTGAGAAGAACCATTACTAAAATCAGATCGACCCTTCTTCGACATGGCCTCAAATTTCTGGAAACACTTGAGCGGCGTAACCTGTGCTTTAATATTGCATAACCAATGTTATACTATAATGGGCACCAAAGAGAACCACCAAAATTTACTTTGGCACTTATAAAGTACAAATGCAGAACGCAATCCACAACCACCAGAAAAACCTGAAACAAGTTCAGTGCAAGAGATGTGTAGAAACTTGTAAAACAACCATGTACCCCAAAATTTAAGCAATCGGAGAAACATATGTTTCCAATCAAATATAACCTTGACTTTACCAAATGGGTTATAGATTTTAAGGATTGCACTTTCATTTTTAGGTAACAACATGAATGATCACCTTTAATGAACAAATAAAAGGCATTAGGGTACGTCCTAGTAAGAGTATTAGTACCCTTTTAAGCAATAACAAGCAGCATAACTTCATCGTAGCAGCTACTCCTATCTCCAAAATTAAAAAGCATAGCACTTCAATATCAAAGCAGCCGCTTTTGATGCGGTCAACATCACGACGTTGTCAACCTCAATTTTATATATTAATATATCTTCAATATTAATATATATTAATACGAGAAAATTCTTAAAGATTATATATATCAATATATTAATATATATTCAAAATAACCTAGAAATGCTGTCACCATATTTTTATTTGCGATGATATTAATATTGAAGATAATAACAGAAAATTCTTAAATTTTAATTACGTAAATGGGCAAGAAAATTCTCACCCCTTACCCTTTTACACTCCAATAATGGTTACATGTAACATTATAATACTGGATTTTTATTAATAAGCCCATAGGCAACACAAGAAACAAGCAAACATAAAAAGCACACACCAAGGAAAACATATTACGAGAAAAAAAAAATACTTTGGGGAAGCAAATTCTTTAAGCATAGACGCTTGGGTTGGCAATAAGATATTCTTCCACTACCTTGTGGAACCCCACAAACCTATCTTTGACACCATCAATTTGCTCTTTTGTTGGCTCAGCCTCACCCTTAGTATGAAAATGACCAGTCATCTTGCACACAGACCCTGCACCAGCTCTCTCAAACTTAACATCAAAAACCACGCATTCCAATTTGTCACCTAATACATCTCCTTCAATCACAGAGGACTTGATGGAGCAGCCTTCTACGTCAAGAGCATCAACCTTGTTCTTCATGTGCTGGAATTTACCTCCTGCCAAATGTAAAAGAGATTAGTTGAAATTACTTGCTAATTAATAATTTAATATGAAGAATTATTTAGAACTACCTTTGGGGTCGAAGTGTCCTCCCAAACAAGTTCTAAGATTATTTTTTTCTTCATATTTGCCAGCCAAAACATATTAACTACTATACAGAATGACTTACCTTCAGCAAAATTGATTTGTTTGATTGTTCCAATGCCACCATCACCTTCAATGATCTCAATATTTTTAACACGTTGAGGAACTAGTTTAGGGATAAGGTTATGGTTTTCTAGGTACAAAGCTTTGAACAGTCTTGCAGGAGCAATGGGAGAAGTAAATTCTTGATCGACAGTGATAATACCCATGATTCTTATGAAAAATTTAGGACAGCAGAAAAGCTTAAGGGAAGGATGAAACTGTGAGGATGTTGTTTATTGAGAACTTGAGTGAAAAATGAACTAGCACAATGTGCTATATATAGAGACAGGAATCAGGTATGAGCTCTACCGGATATATTTGTGTGTATACATATTAAAAGTTTGAAACGCCTACCCATATTTTTTGGAGCACGCCACAACGCTTCTAATATTATTTTCTTTCCCTTTCCCCTTTTTTTTAAATGTTGGGCGGGGCATCAACTGGGAATTTGAGTAAAATTTTATTGGATGGACGATGCTGACTTATCCTCATGTTCTAACGTTGAATAAATCAAATGAAAGATTATCTAGAAGGGGAGGTGGAAATACAAAAGAAAATTCCAAAACCTTGATTTATTTTTTATTTTTCATTTTTTTTAATAAATAATTATTATTAGAAAATTTCTTTGTTAATGTAATGGGTAAAATCTACTTTGACACTATTTCTATCTATAAATTTGAATTTTATTTAATAGAAAACATATATATACATATATAGGCTTTTTATATTTAATGGGATTTAGTGCCCGTTTGGTAGAATCTTTTTTTATTTCTTTTTTCTTTGTAAAGAAAAACTTTATCAAACAAATTCTCTTTTCATGAATAAAAATTTCAAAAAATAGCTTTTAAGTAAAAGTTCCTGAAAGAAACTTTTACTTTTCTTTATTTTTTATAATTCAGTTTTTTAAAAAATATATTTCTTTTTATTCCATTTATATTCTCATTTGAAGGATATAAAATTTTAAATATATCCATATCATAAATTCATGTAACCTCATGTTCTCTTTTTTCTCTTTAATTTTAACTTTTAATTTTTAATTTTTTACTTTTAACTTTTAATTTTATTTGAAAAGTTATGAAATAAGTTTATTTTTAAAAGTAAAGATATTGCAACTTTTAAATTTATTGTAAAAGATATTGATTTTAGCTTCTCCTTATAAAGAGAAGAAAAACCCAAAAAAAAAAACATACCAAACGGTCACTTATTCTCTTATCTTATTTGTTGTTTTCTATATATACTCTCATCCTTCCCCCCCCCCTCCTCTCTTTCTCTCTTCTCTCAATTTTTCAACTTTTATTTTTCTCTTTCTTCTCCTCCCTTATTTATTTATACTTTCTTCCCTCAAACTTTTATTTATAGTTAAAATGACAAGAGAGAGAGTATGCGGAAAATAAAAGTTTGAGGGAAGAAAAAAATAATAAATAAATAAATAAATGAGAAGTAATAAATAAAATAACAGGAATGATTTATTTAAAAAAATAAATAAAAGTTTTGGAATAAATAAAAATAATAAAAATATTGGGCAGCATCATTAACTTGTATTTATTATTTATTTTAAATAAATAAAAGAAAGTATAACAAAATGAGTCTTACTTTTTTTTATTAAATTTTGTACTCGGAAAGGGGGTGTTTTATAATATGCATCCGCTACCCCACCCCCCCCCCCAAAAAAAAAAACAATCAATATTTTTCACGATAGTCAGGTATCTAACGTAATTTGGAAAATGATTCAATACCTTATTTTCACTAGGAATTGATAAAATGAGAGGTTTAGAAAGTGATTCAATAACTTATTTTTCATGAAGTTTGGCATTATTTCTTCTACCATTTGATTTGTTGTAATGCTATCTGATTTCTTTTCGTTTTCTTGTTGTGATGTTATCTTATTTCTTTTCATTTGCTTACTCTTTTTCCACCAAAATTTTGATATTTTCATCAATACTAAATATTTTCAATAGAATGTTGAATTTGTTATCAATACTTGTCATAAAAGCATCCAATTTTCAATTTTGTTCATCAATTTTCTTACTGATTTCTTTTATTTTCTTGTCAACATGTGAATAAAATTCTTGTATTTTAATTTCTTGCTTCTTGAGATGTTTTTCCATGGTTTCATACAAAACTTCTTCTTCAATGGTTTCATACCTAATTTCTTCTGTCATTTTTCAATACTACCTAAGAATTTGTAGACTCTGATACCAATTTATAACAATTCACTCTAGAGAGAGGGAAATGTATAGAGAGAGATAGAAAGAGGAGAGAGAGAAAAAGAGCTAGAGAGAGAGAGAGAGAAAAAGACTGGAGAGAGAATACAAAGAGGAAGAGAGAAATTCCAGTACAATTCCATACAATGTTCATTACATGTTTTGAAATTACTATTTATACTATTTTTATTAACTATTTCTACTAACTACTAATCAATATTTAACTACTAATTAATCTATTAATTACTAACAATCACAATTAACTACCAATTATTTTTATTAACCATGATTAACTACTAATTCTATAGTTAGTAGTTGTTATACTCTGAATGAGATGAATAGGACCCTTGATGAGTTGTGAACAACGACCTTTTTATTGGGTCACAAATTGCGTGGAACTATTTTGTGGTAATCATCCATGTTAGACCTCCAAAAGGGCAATTGATAATTGGAAAAGGAAGCTTCACCTCGTAGAATGGTGTCACTTGTGTTTGAAATGAATGATAATACTATATTTGAGTCTTCCAAGGTTCAGCATATTAGACGTCAATGCAAAATTTTCAAATTTGTCATTCTAGTGTGAGATTAAATTGAATTATTAATCTTGTTCCAAAATTTTTCTTGATAGTTGTTAATTAATATTCTAACAATTTTTTTTCTTGACCAATTAGTATTCGAATTATCTGACTAATTTGATTTGATCACTGTAGAGCCCAATTTAGGATTTACTCTTCTAGTGTCTAGTTTTTTTATTTTTAAAATTTGAATTTGAAATTTTAATTAAAGAAATCCAGTGTCCTATCACTAGATCCAAAGGATGTTGGTATTAATGTCCTAACAATTATGAGTAAGAATCAATAAGCAGTTAGTCTAATGGAAAGTACGCTAAATTCCTTAATCAAGAATCAGATTCAAATATTGGGAATAAAAAGAATTATATTGAAAGAGCTCCTCTTATAGAGGGTCTGACCGTAATTTGAGACAAATTAGTTAGAATATTGTGCGAGATACTTTTCTATACATTGCCTCTTTAATATGAGTTGGGAGACATGTTTAAAATTGCCCATTAATATCCTAATAATTATGCAGCATTTGTTGTTTATCTTGTGATTGCCAATGTTTCTATGGAGTTGCTATCATAAGTGACTTCAATTCCAGGTTTTCCAAGTGAATCAAATTATTAATCTTACATGAATCTAATAACAATCTGACAAAGATGTGTGAATGAAGTGAGAGAATAAAAGTAACTTTCACTTTTGAAGAAGGTTACAACCAAGTAGAGAACTGCAAAAGGCACGTCACCACATTTAACGAAATATTTCAATGGCCAAAAAAGTAAACAATAAGTGCTGAAAAGCACAAGTACCTCAATTAGCCTTTAGTTTATTTAAATTTTTTAATTAAAAAAATTTAAATTTTATAAATAAGAATTAAATCTATATTGTGTAAACAATTTTTTATACTAAAAAATTTATTAAATTTCTAATAATAGTTTTTGAAGCCTTCCAACTCCATCTATGCTGAATTTGTATGCATGCGAATAGAGGCCTCCAACCAGTACAATTTTCTTCGGGGTGTGTCCGCACAGACTTCACCATAAGTTCTAACCTTTTTTTCTCCCAAAAAAAAAAAAATGATGTGTGTGACGTTCAGATGTTTAGGATACTTGTCCGTATTTGAAAATCAAAATTAAATTCGAAATTAAAAAAATTGGAAATGTATTTTAAAAATTCATGTTTTGTTTAAATTTCAAAGATATCATAATTTGAGAGTTTAAGTTTTAATCATTTATTTTCATTTCATTAATTGAAATAAATTATATAAATTTTAATTTAATTTTGATTTTGATTTCCTTTAGTTGAAGTATATTTGGTCTCAACATGAAGGGAGTTGGTTCTGATATGACTCCATAGGAGGGTTGGAAGGGGTTCAGAATGTCTTATTTTGTTTGGTGCAACAGAACGTCGAGAATATGGGCAGATTGTTCGATCATATGAGTTAAACTCATATAAAATAATCGGTCATATTTAACTATTTGGGTTTAATATATCTCATAGAATATGAAAATAAATAAATTTATAAATATTAATAGATATTTATTATTTATGATAAATTAAGTAAAAAATGTTAAAAAATAATTTAAGAATGATATGAATTCGATAAGATAATTAGAATAAGTTTAACAGACAAATTTAGAATATAAAAGTCATATTTACAGCTATAAAAGGGTTATGGTACCTGGATCGATGAATCACTCTGATCTTTTGATATCCCAATTATACAGAGAGATTTTGTGAGAATACATATGCTCTGAAAGATCTGAACCAGGACTCTGCCTAGACCAGGAATTCATTTAGTTCAGTTTTTAGTTATGGAATCAGACATTCTTCTATCTAATCTAAATTTTTAATTTCGGTGATTAAATTTCAATTTTGATAATTTAATATGATATTTAACATAATTTTGAATTAAGTTATTTTTTTTCAACAAGTGATATTAGAGCCACTCATGATTGAATCATCAGAATTTTTTGCATATTTCGCGATTAAGAATTTATATATATATATATATATATATATATAAAAGATTCTGCAATTGTATGAATTTTGGGGTAAAGTTATGTTATGTTAATATTTTGAAAAATTGGGATTCTGAGAATATTTTGATTTTTTGAAAAATATTTAGGATATTTTGATACGGATTTCAATCAAAAAAAAACTAAGAAGTTTTTGTCAAAGTCGACCTCCAATTTTTATCAAAGTCGACTTCTAACATTTTGAAAACAAAATATATTTTGAGTAGAACAGAGGATGATGGCAAGTACATTTCTCAGTATTTGTTGACTGTTGATTTTCTTTTTATTTTGGGCAAATAATTTTTTTAGGGAAGTTAACAATTTTTTTAAAAAAAAAATCTTTTGGATTTCCAAAATAAAAAAAGGAAGGAAAAACATAGACCTTTCATGGTAAATATTTTTTTGGGAACTTTCACTATTAGAAAAATAGGTATCAGCGACGAAAAAATCAATCGTTGATACCTAAATTTCCGTCGCTAAAAATATCAACGATAGAAAATCAGTGATGGATTTTTTCAAAACTGAAAGTCACCTCGTTAATTTTCATGACGGATCAGTAATGGATTTTTTATCGACGGATTAGAGACGGCTTTTTTTGCGACAGAAAATTCCGTCGCTAAATTCGTCGCTAATTTCATTTTAGAGTTTTCAAATTACCAACGAATTAATGACAGAAATAATTCCATCGCTAATTCGTCGGTAAAATTCGTGAACCAAATGTGCACGGACCCAGGCGCCCACCCCCGCGTGCCCTGCGCAAGCCCACGCGCCCCCGTTATAAATGTTGAAAAAATTGCTCTCACCCAGGTGTGAGAAATAGATTCGGAGAGATTTAACTACTATGTCATCATCACATTTATATTATTAATTTATTTTCTTTCTATTTCTATACTTTATTTGGAACTCTTAATATTAAAAATACAATACCCTATATTAATAAAAATATAAATTTTTATTTAATAGAAACAAAAAATAATATTTAATAAAAAAATTATATTTAATAAAAATATAAAATTATATTTAATAAAAATATAAAATTATATTTAATAAAAGAGTAAAATTATATTTAATAAAAATACAAAATTATATTTAATAAAAACAAAACGTTATATTTAATAAAAATAAAAAATTATATTTAATAAAAACACAAAATTATATTTTAAAAAATGATATTTAATAAAAATACAAAATTATATTTAATAAAAACACAAAATTATATTCAATAAAAACAAAAAATTATATTTAATAAAAATAAACAATTATATTTAATAAAAGAATACAATTATATTTAATAAAAACACAAAATTATATTTAGAAAACAAAAAATGATATTTAATAAAAATACAAAATTATATTTAATAAAAACACAAAATTATATTCAATAAAAACAAAAATATATATATATTTAACAAAAATATAAAATTATATTTAATAAAAACACAAAATTATATTTAATAAAAACACAAAAACATATTTAATAAAAATATAAGATTATATTTAATAAAACTACAAAACTTTATTTAATAAAATTGCAATAACCTAATTAAATAAAAATACAATATCATATTAAATAAAAATACAAAATTATATTTAATAAAAATACAAAATTATATTTAATGAAAAATACTCTTATTAAAAAAAACAAAAAACAAAATTATATTTAATAAAAATACAAAATTATATTTAATAATAATATAACATGATATTTAATAAAACAATACCTCAATTTAATAAAGATACAAAATACAAAATTATATTTAATAGAAAACAATACCCTAATTTAATAAAAATACAAAATACAAAATTATATTTAATAAAAATACAAAATTATATTTAATAAAAAAATATCCTAATTTAATAAAAAATATAAAATTATATGTAATAAAATGTAAAATTATATTTAGCGTCGGATTAGCGACAGAAATTTTAGCGATGGAATTTTTCCATCGCTAATAGGTCCGAATTTTTTTTTTTGTTTTAGCGACGAAATTTTTTCCGACAGAATTTTCTGTCGCTCTTCTGTTGTAATTTTTTTATTAATTAATGACGGATAATTGTCTTCCTTTTCAAAAAAGAAAAACTTCCATTTTTTAGTAAACAAAAAAAAAAAAATCAGATTTCAACTTTTTTCTTTTTTTTTATTTAAGGTTTGACTTTTTAAATTTAGAAAAAAGATTTCCAGATTGCAACAAAATAATTTTCAACAAATTTTTTTAGGAAAATGGGATTTAGTATATAAAGTATAGTCTCTCATTTTATGTTGACCTTCCCACAGTTTTCACAGATCCAACCTTAAAAAAAAAAAAAACAAGAAATTTATGGGTCAATTTGTGGGACCAAACGATCCCAATTGAGGGTGTAAAAAATTTGGAACTCACTGAACTCAATTGAACTCACTTTTCATTCTTATTATTCTTCTTTGTTCCTTTTGTGTTCAAGGCTACCCATTTTTTTAGTATACGATGACATAAGATGTCTAGAAAAGTTTTGTCAACTAGTTGGGGATAAGTTTAAAACTGACTGATTTTTAAGTTGTTTTAAATGAAATCATCACCTATCTGATAACTTTTCTGTGCTCCCTGCTACAGAATGAGGATTAGCTGAGTCTTGAATTAATTGTCAACAAAACATAAAAAATTTGGTTTTATGCTGACGACAAAAGTATAGAGATAAAAAAAAAAAAAGATAAAAGAGGTAAACTCGGTAAATCGGATTTTTACAAACCCAATTCAAAGTTGATAATATTGGGTTTTAAATAGCCAAATTTTGAAGAAATTGAGTCCCTCATGAAAAAATTGAAAATTTTCTAATTACGAATATGATTTAAATATGAATATAGTTTTGTATATATCTCAAGATGAATTAATCAAAACAACATATCGTCAAAGTGACTTCTCTTGTAGAAATTAATTTATTTTGGGATTTAAATGGTTGTATGTATGCAATTCATGTAAGTGCTGATCAGTTCAAAGAAATGTCCGTATTTGACAAAATTATATATAAAACCTGTGGTGATAAATGCGTGACAATTTTTTAGTTTTACATATGATCAATTCATTAGTTTAAAAGAAGATAATTAATTGACATACTCTTATTATCAGTGTTTGATTACTATATCTATGGTTTTATATATATATTGAGATAAATTAATTGAAACATAATGTCTCCAAAGAGACCTTTATTGTGAAAATTAATTTATTTTGGAATATAAAAGATTATATATATGCAACTCATATGAATATCTATTGGCCCAAAGCAAGATCCATATTTGACAGAATTACATGTACACTTTGTGATAATAAATGTTTGACAAGTTTTCGATCTTAAATGTGATCAATTTATTGGTCCAAAAGAAGATAACTAGTTGACATAATCTTATTATCAACATTTGATTACTACAACCAAAATATAACTTACAAGTTAATTATTTTGTTTAAAGATAAAATATTAATGGAGTGCTCCATATCTTGTGATAGAGATTACTTATATTTGTATTTATTTGCTTTTAAAATTTCATATGAGTATATATTGATTACTTCTCTTTATTTGATAGTTAATACTATTCACACCTACATTAATGCCCAACTCAATTTCATCCCCTATTGAATGGTTATAATTTCCAATCATGGCAAGAGAACTTATTGATAATTTTCAAAGACATCTTTAATTTTCAAAGACATCTTTACGCCTTTTCGATGACCACTACTCATGACGCCATTTTTATGAAACGACACCATGAGTCGGGGGGTAAATGATGGAATATAGCCCAAAGTCTCGTTATGATAACACTTAATCTTTTAAGCCCACAGTCCAACAAGTATTTCACATTTGGACATGTCAATCAGTAAGGATCTATCCATCCGAAGGGCGGACACAGTCCAGCACTTTGAATGATCTCCATCGGTAGCAACCTAATCGGTCCGCAGTCCTTAAAAGCATTCAGTAAGCTCAAAATGACATTTCCTCTTCGACAGACCATCAAGGGGCTGATCGTTTACCCTCATCGGCCAAGAAGTAATACCTAGGCGTATCTCTTTAATAAGGAAAGGAACTTTTTAAAATATAATCGATATGGGAAGAAATTTCATTGCATTGCTAAGCTTCCTATACGATGAAAATTAAGAATCTCCCAAGAATATTTGATTATGGATATCCAAAATTTTAGGGTATTCTCGCAAGGAAACTAGAATTATAACACGCCGAAAACACATGTCTATTGGGTTATGAACCTATAAAGACATGTGGCATGCCAAAGACCAGGGACACTCTCTGAGACCATACACCCGACACACAAGCTAGAGGACTCTCATTCCCAACCCTCTCTCTCTCTCTCTTTCTTGCTCAGTCTGTTTCACTCCTATCGCAAACTATTCTTTCTTATTTGAGCGTCAGAATCTCTCCCATTAAAGCACCCTCATACAATCTTTTTCAAGTTTCAAATCATCCTCAGAAATATTCGTTCGAGTTGAAAGGAACCGGTATCTGTGAAGTCAAAATCCATCTCCAACATATATATAGAGAAAACTCAATTCCCTTAATTCTATATTAACTCTCTCATGTTTTTTAATTAGCATGCAAGAACAATAGTACTCGTGAGAGGCTAGAGAGAGACTTAAATTCTAATGATAGTGTTTTGACAAAATATAAACACCTAGGGCTTGCAAAATTTTTAGTGATTATAGCTATGAAACGTGAGGGATAGTTTTTAAAATTTAGAAACATGAGAGAAAAGTTTTTGAAATTAAAAATCAGGATATAAAATTTCTGAAATTACAAACTAGTTGTAGTACTTTCTCAAAGTTGTACTCTATCCTAAATTTCTCTCTACATTGTTTTTCATTTCTAATTTCTAATTAATTCAACAAAAAGATATTATCGTGTCCAGTAAATAATCAATACCAATAGAGATTTAGGGTAAAAAAGAGACCGAAATCATATTTATTTTAGATTCAAAATAATTGTAATGCAATCAGTTAAATCATTAACTATATTAAAATTATTTTAACTTTAAATAATTTTACTAAATAATTAAAATTACACTCAAAAACAAATATCGTAGTATTTATATAGAAGTCAATAAAAAATTGTTCATTGCTTTGTCTTTGCTGTATATGTATTTTTACATACTGTCCTTCAATATAATATCTGTAATTGAGGTTGTAAATCAAATTTACTATAATTTTTTCAATTATTTAATTTTATTGGGTTGCTCATCCCAAATATATATATATATATATATATATATATATATATATATATATATATTCTAGAATGTTTAAATTGTCTCCTATTGATATGATATAAAATTATATCACTGATTTTAGTTTATGGATAATCAGCTAGTATGACCAAGGGGCAACGGATTTTTTACTTGGGTTGTGATTTTCGTGCAACTTTGAACCAGACAGAGAACTCTCAAATAATGAAGTCAACCATGTTGAAAACCCAAATATATTTTTAAAATTTTATAGAGAAAAAAAGAAGAAAAAAACTTAATGGCATATTTACTGTGATTTGACTCAAAACTAGGAGACAGAAATTGTAATCGACCAAACTACGCCGCATAAACTAAAAAATACATACTATTTATAAGATTGTTTAGCAAAATGCATACATATATATATATATATATATATATGGTTTAACCTGTTTGTATCTGAATCTATATTCCAATTAATCCAGTTTCGACAGTTACCGAGTTCAATTTAGCGAAAAACTCTTTCAATATAATATTTTTCATTTCAAGTTTCAAATCCAGCACTTAATTAACAAATTTAACATTTTTACCCACTAAGTCGATTATTACATATTAGTGATTGGATCTCCAGAAAATTTCACTGATCATTGTTTTCCCCCCAACGCCCCATCCCCATCCAGCACTTCAATGTTTCTGCTACCTTTGATTTGAATTTTGAAATACAAACATAGAAAATTTATTGACATTAAAAATTCAAGAAGTGAGGATCTCCTATTTGCATACATGTTTCAAAACTGTGGTGTTACGACTAGAGATCTTTCCTTATAAAGATTGAGGAATATTTTCTAAAGAACTAAAAAGATTGTACATTAACTCCATTTGTTTGTGTCATTTCTTAAACTTTAATTTAGGACAAAAGGCCGATTTTGGCATGGACATTGATAGACATAATTTGAAATAAGTCCACTCAAACCTCTTGTAAAAGTGAGCAACAAACGAGAGATTTGGACTCGTACTTGGCTTAAATCCATCACACCCACCATAAACAGATGATGGCCTAGTTGAACATGCATATGCTTACTAATGCCAGGAGTAACAATTTATTATTACCAAACCATTGCAACAAACCAAGGTCTTAACAATTTCAGCTACAATCTGGCAAAAGCAATTAGGTCCCTACATCATACGATATTTTTTTCTAACCAAAAAAAAATCGTACAATATTTTTTAATCACCAACAGGAAAAGCACAAATCACTATTGCATAAAGCAAGGCTCAACCAAAATGCAAATTTTGGAGGATGTTTCCCAAATTTTTTGCTGCCATCCTAGAGTTCACAGAGAACGTGTACAACTTAACCAGGAAACCTTGTCCTCTCTTGCAGCAGCAAGAACCATGTTGCCTTGATCAGACCTGAACCTGTCAATGGAGAGCAAACTTTCAGGCCTTACACTTGAAATTCAGGAGTCGTGAAACCAAAAACCTGATAAAAATTGCTTAAAGATTGTTCAGGAAGTCAAAATCACAAATACTAGAGATATCAGCAGGATAGCTCAAATATCTGCAGGACTTAAAGATGTAAGGAGCTTATGTTGGGCCGTAACACTGTTAAACAAGCTGGATAACATAAACTACATCAATAAGGAGACTTTTGCAGCAGTCTTGAAACTGGTCTTAAATATCAACTACCAGAAAGAGGAATAGTTCCTCAGAAAATAATGGTTACACACCAGCAATCAGTTAAATTATGCGAATACAGACTGATGGTGCAACTTGAATCATTAACATGTAGTCACCAAAGTCGCAAGGTGTTGGGAAAAAAATTCATGTTTTTGTGGACCTAGGAAATGTAAAAATGATTGGAAAACTGGAAGGTAGTCAGCCCGTCTGGCCACCAGTGAGATTCTACATTTAAGACAAGCTTTTAAGGGCATTATCTGAAGATAACAACTCAAAAGAAGTTGGAGAGGCAGATTGCGGAACCTAATTATCATGCATCAGCAAAACAATGAATTACTCAAATTTGCTCAATATGTTCCTTTTTTCGGGTGCTTTTCCTTGATATGAGACAAGCTTTACTCACGGGATCAGCATGAATGGTCATAAACCCCATGATGGTGAACAAAGAATTGCTATACAACTGCACCACAAGACCACATATGATCAGATCTATCACTATTTGGAACTATTTCTGGACTTGATCACCACTTGAGAATGAATTACAAATGTGAGGACCACACGTCACATGTTGCATTTGCAAACTTCCGCACTGTGCCATGAGTTTGACACAAAAACAATCTGAATTCAGGTAAACGAAAGCTATGACTATTTTAAAGATCATTGTGACCAGACCATTGAGCCAGTAGTTACAGGTGAGCTCCCTTGTAGCCAACCATGCTAAACCGTATGAATTCCGAGTATGTCAACTGTTCCAGAGTTGAGAAGTTTGATCAGGGCACCCACCCTAATTTTATGATCTACTTAACACTTCGAGCCTCAAAGATGGCTGGCCATTTGTTTTATAAAGCAATCTCTCGACATGGATAATATGACCAGGACTGCTTGTAGTGAAACTTCCTATTTAATTCAGAACTACAGACATTTAGATAAAGCAACAAAACATTGATATAGCCAGCAAAATTCTTAGAATGTAATCCTTAAATTGAACATCTACAGAAATATGATAGGAAAGAAAAAGCAAGCTAAAGAAAAATAAATAATAAATAAATAGGAAGCTACTTTTATATTACTGTCTCAGTTCAAGCAACTGAAGGAAGAAACAGAGCCTATTAAGTATATGTAACGGGCAACCTGACTAGGTAAAGACCAATTTTAGTTCAAATTAAACCCCAAGTAGAAGCAGAAACCAGAATCAGAACATATGGGTGTGACCATACATAAAAAGGACATCGCTAAATTTTAAAATGATGAAAAGAATATTTTGTAGCTGTTGACATGTCATCTAAACAAATGTCTGCTTAAATAGAGATAGCATGTTGTCCCTTCAGCAACAAACTGAAGAATATATCCTACAGGAACAGAGATCCAACTTTTCTAAATTACCGTAGTTTAATGACACATAAAGTAGGTTAGTCTGATCTTCCGACTAATACTAAAATTTCAATATGATATTAAACTATTATTTTATTTTCTCAATCTGGCAGGTAACCATTTATCATCAACCAATTAGGTAGTATCTTTTTATCAATACTGAGTTATTACACAATTACATAAAACAAGAAAGTACTCTCCAATTGCAATTGCTTAAAATTATTATTTTGTTAACAAAATACCACATAAATTATTAAAAATAAAAAATAAAAAATAAACTTAAATATTATCTTATAATTTTGAGAAATAACTAACTTTTTAAAATTTTTGTAAACACTGAGTTCAAATGACTCAACTATTTTATTTAAGTTAAATTTAAAGATTTATTTTGTTGGATTTATCAAAACTTGGGGAGGGGGAAAAAAACCTCAAAAGCAAAATTAAATATTGAAACATAAATTATATTAAGTAATAGGCGTTACCATACTATAAAATATTAAGTTCAATTTTAACAAAACATGTCATACATTCCACATAGTGAAACAATGAATTTTGGAGGGCGACGGGCACTTGCCCTTTCGCAGATCCATACCTTCCATAATTGTAGCTCTCTCAAGTTCTTATACCAAATTGATCAGGAAGGGGGGAGTTGTAAAGTAACAGTTTAGGATAACATACAACATAGACAGAAAAGTTAGGCAACCTGTATAGATAACAAATTACAATTCCAGTGCAAGACATCAGAGGACAAACATATGAAGAGGGAAAAATATCATAATGAAAAAATAAATAAATACAAAATATCTACTCCATACAAATTGGAGGGAAGTTGTGAGATACACAACAGACTAACAGTATTGATATTGATGCTTATGCAAGCACATGAATGCTTAAAAAAGACAAACCAAAAAGACAAAACAAAAGATGGGAAACTTCAAAGTTGTCAATGCAAAGTTCCTCTTAAGCACGAAGTTTCAAAAGAATCAAACTTGAAGTTATGACTGGATACAAGATATATTGGATGCTTACGTCCACCGGATGCTGGAGTATAGGATGCCACATGGCATATTTAATATTTAGAGATACTTGACATCATTAATAAAAAGTGGTAATACATTTACTGGTTCAAAAAAATAATAAGAGAAACAGGTCAGCAGCATTCTTGGCAGTAAACGTGACTTATTTATTAATTTTAAAACTTCTAATCATCGAGACTAATGAAAAGTACTGTTACTAAAACAAAATTTATATTATACCTTATGTGATATCAAATTCTGAGGAATCTTGCCATTTTGCTCTCTCGGTCTTGATATCTAAAAAGAGGAACAAGTAAGGACAGGGCCAACTACTATTTTCCTGTTTCCACCAAGTTAAATTGTCCACGTAGGCTTCTTGTATAATATACATTAACCTGCCAAGACTACATTCCAAAAAAAAATTTATATATATATATATATATTTTCCTGTCTCTAAAAAAACGTCACTTTCTTGTCTTACAACCAGTATTTTGAAGGTTACACACATATGCACACTCTATACTGTTGGATATTTTTTTTGGGGGGGGGGGGAAGGACTTTATTTGTCTAAATAGAAAGTTCAAGTTACTTGAACTAAAGAAATCCTACAGTTTAGAGAGAGAGAGAGAGAGAGCTAACCCAGCTTGGGTAGGTCACAAAAAGGACTGAAGCAGGAGAAGTTGCAACACTTTTGGGTGTCCTTTTTTTTTTGGGTTTTTCTTGGGTGTCTGTATGCTAATGTTTGTGCTTCTCAAGGCTTACATAATTACACTCTGTAAACTATTTGAAGTGTACTAAGATGCTACCTAATCATTCTTCTTTTCCCCAATCAGCAAGAGGCTCATTGAGGAAAAGAGAAAAAAAGATAAGAATGGATTCCTTGAAAAATGATAGGGACTATCCCATGAACACTGCAAAGCAAAAGGCAAAGAAAAATCTGCCCGGCTAGTAAGCAAACCAACCAACATTCCAAAGCCATAATTAACTTAAGAGATCACGAGAAATGCAAAATCAATAAAGCCAGACAACTATCTTACAGCATTAAGCCACATCGAGCAAACAACGGAACTCAACACCTCAAAAAGAGAAAACAAAAGAACGATATATATTGTGGTTTTCTATTGCATTGAAAAGTTGAACCCCATGGTTGATATCAAGCTCAATATGGAAAAAACCTTATGACCATGTGAGTTGCAGTGACTGTCACATCTTACTCATAGATTAACCTTGAAACAAGGGAGAGAATGATTGCAGCATTGAATTTCAATGGCCAGTATAGTTTTTGTTGTGACCAACAATGAAAGACTGTTCAATAGCTCCAGAGGTGTGATACAAGGGTGCAAATTGGTTCCCTGTTATCCGAAGAACCAAACCAATATAACCATTTAGAGTTGGATTAGTTTAGGTAAATTGACTTTTCCATTTTATACTACATTAAGTTTCTGAGAAGCAATTTTAAAATCAGTTCCATTCCAGGTTTAAAAGGTCAGACCTTGGTTTGCACCTCATTTTCGTATCTATTTTATGCTTCTCGGGTGTGTTCCCAAAAAAACAAAAAAAGGGCATTAGGTAAGTGTCTGCCTCTCTCAGTTGCATCTACTTGACTGGCCTTTACTTCTTCCTCATTTTCTTCCCCTTCTTCCTCCAACCTGCCTTCTTCAAGCTTTCTCCGTGTCTTTCAACTAACCTCTGCTCAAGCCACAACTTAAGGTCATCAAAACACCCCCTACATTGGCCCTTTTTCTAATAGTATGGATTTTTTTTCTTTTTTTTTTTTTTTTTGGTTGCATTTGGCAGAAAAATGATTGTAGTTCATTGGATAAATTCAGAGTGGAGAGCTTAGCAAGAGCACTAATTGGTGGTTCTTTATAATCTAAATGTCCTTACTATTTTATTTTATTGTTTTTGCCATGATATAAAAATAAATACAATAAGAGTTGCACAAGCTTCAGAAACATAGTTTTTGATGCAAATGATGTGAAAACAATATTTGAAAGGCTAACAGATTTGAGTTCAGTTAAGCTACAAAATTGTGTAGAACTGACCCAATCAAACTGAGTACAGCCTTCCATGACATAGTAATCCTCTTTCAGATTTCACTCTCAATTTCAATGTTGGATTGGAAGATTTAACCAAATTTCAGGATAAGACAACCGAAGATGGTTATATTGGGATTATTTTAAGTGGACGTACTCAATAACCACAAATTGTCACCCTCATCTCCCTTTTAAGATGATAAAACTATTCTCAACATAAAGGATAGCATTCAGATAGGATATGTAACATGCATCCCGCAGCACTTTGATGTAGAATATAGTTACTTTGGGAAGTGTGAGTTGGCACTCATCGGCGAGATAGAGAGTATCAAGAAGTTTGACAAATTTTCATGTTACTTATGACCTTTGTCAGCAGCTTCCTAAAATTGATGCCATCTCATCTCAGGATGCTCTAACCAATAGACTAGGCTAATTGCAATACAGATTTTAGCATAGAGGGTCAAAACTTACTGGCCCCATTTACAACATCGAGCATTAAAAGTGGGGGAAAAAATTGAGAGGCAGATGTTACGTAGGGAAGATTCTTTATGGAGTAAAGGCTGTGTAATAGGTGGGATGGATGCGAGCTAGGGTTTAGGAAATTAGGATGAGGGTTTGGAAAGAAAGATATTTGAAGATCAAGGCTTTTGTTAATTTGGTGGAGGGGGACAAAAGATAACTCAGCTTTTGGTTTAACAAGTGGTCCGAAGTCGGGGTGCCAATATAGCACACAACCCACGAACACGACTCAAACCTAGGACCAAATTTGGGTCTGGATTCATTTTAATTGCTTTAGTGTCAAAATCATGTCTACACAGTCAGAAACACAAAGTAATCAGGTTGAATTGTGAGTTGACCGACCCATCAACCAAAAAATGATCCATTTATAACATGTTATTTGATGTGTCATGGATACAATCATACTCCTACTCCATTTAACAAAGAGTGAAGGGCAAAGAAGGCCATTTCCATCCCAAATATCATGATGCACTTATTACCAAAGACAGGAACCAAAGTAACATAAGAGATTATTCATAATAAAATTAATTTCATCCAACAAGCAGAGCAAAAACAATTCATAAAAACAAATGTAGGAGTATGCTTTGTACTGACCTCCAATTTAGAAAATAATATCCTCGTCCTTCTGCATGGCCGCAGACAACAAGTTATGTGCTGAATTGATTGAAATCCCTTTTTGCAAGGAGACCTTCTCAGCAAATTGCTCCTCCGCAAACTGCTTGGCAGCTAGCTGCTGCCTCTCAATTTCCCTCTTCTTGTACCCCTGAATCTTCTTCAACCTGAAAAAATCTTCCCTTTCCAGCTCATCTAACTCCCCCTTGATGTAGTTAATAGTGTTCTCTAGCCTCGGCTTCACCACATTCTCCAAAGCATTAACCCTACGATTGGTGGTCTTTATAGCCTCGTCAAGCGTCAAGAATGATGTCTGAAGAGAAGCAAGCTCCACCAAAACTTCTATGGCTTTGACATAGGCAGCACGACATTGCTGGACCTGTTGGCCACCTCTTGCCAATCCTGTCAGGTCATTCTTTGTTTCACCATCACTGAAGTACTCGAACTTTGGGAGCTTCACACCTGCAACATTCTCTTGGCGAGAGCGGACTTTGAGGGAAGCATTCTGGACATTCTCTAGAACAATGTGCTTAATGTTCTCCCCAGCAACATACTTGGCTTCGGTGAGTGCAAAAGAAGAGGTTTTCATGATGTCTCCCATTGACTCTTTAGTCGAAACAATCTTCTTGAGGATCTGTCGGAATTGAACAGTTAAAGCGTCACTCTTCTTCTTGAGGAGTGCATGTCCTCTAGTGGCACCAATCAACCGAACCTTCATCACCCCAAGCATTGTAACTGTGGGGACAACATTCAAGCGCTGGCTCTGGCCTGACATCCTTGCAGCTATCAAATACTCAAGAAGTTAGTAATGCTGGTCGATGACTAAATTGATGAAATCCTAGTCGAATCATTAACAATAAATCATTGTCAATTTGGTCATCGGTTTTAGTACAATGATTCTGAAGAAATATGTAAGGTTTGAGGGCAAAGTGCAAACATATATTTCTATTTCCTGAAAATGATAACATTTATATAAAAATGGCGGATGCTTCGCGTAGCGGAACGCCACAACCTTAGGTTTACAACGTTAGGTTTAGGAGTAAGATCAGAAGAATACACTTACCGGCGACGATTGGAGCTCAGATGATGGCGGCGGCAATGGTTTCTAAGGAAATCTGATCGTCGGGGTGAAAATCGAAGAGAAGACGAAAAATTTTGAGGGAGAGAGAGATGCAGGCTTTAGCAATTAGAGGATGTGACAAGTGTGGTAATTGGAGCGGGAGATGGGGTTTTGAGCGATCACGGCGAGATTGTGTAGTGAGGACAGGGACGATGATCCTATGAAACTCCCTCAAACCCTAATCACCATAATCACCAGATCATTTATTTCCTTTTGAATAGAGAGCGAGACAGACCGAGAGAGATGCGGTGCAGGTCGGGTGACAAAAAGAGAAAACCGGCGCCTCGGCCTACTTCGGCGTTTGTGGTCCCATAAATTGTGTTTGGATTTAGATAAAACTCACAAAAATTATAAATTTTAATAATATATTTTGTTATTGGAAACTAATAGAAAGATGCTGAGTTCAATTTTAATTTTAATTAAAGTATAATACTATTCTTATATTACTTATTAACTCATAAAAGTATGACATCAAAATACAATTTTATATAAGTACTTACCACTCTTTTCTATAACTATCCCTGTTAAGATCATTTTTTCTTTAGATTTATTTTTGAATTCTCTTTCTCAATCCATATATAAAAATACATTAAGATTCTCGAATGTTATTCAATTTCTTAATTTAATTTTAGACTATCAACAACTCATATGATATATTCCTCTTTCACGACCTTTTTAATTTTTTGAAACTTCTAAATTGGATCCATTCTATTAGTCTCTCTACTAAATTGTGATTAAACTTTTGATATTTGTGTGAAAAATCATTAAAAGAAAAATCAAAACCAAAGATCATGATCATGATCACGTCTCGAATCTATTTTATTAGTCTCTATATTAAATATTTCAGTTGACATGCAACTACTAAATCCATCCAATGTTTTGCTTCTAAATATGTTGGTTTTCTCTCTCTTTCTCACCAAAATGGTAAGGCTCTCTTTCTATATTTTTTATTTGATTCTCATTTTGATTAAATTTTAAATCTTTGTTTTGGAAAATATATGATTCAGAACAGAATTCCAATTTCAATTGTTGTTTGTTTTGTTAATCTTGACGAAGAATGAACCTAAAACATAGCAAAGAAAAAGGTATGGTTTTTTCCCTAATTTTTGATTTGATTTTCTCTCTATGATTAAATTTTAAATCTCTCTTCCAAAAGACGTTAGAGGAGGAATCCAATTCTAATTATTGTTCTTGATTTAAATGAAGAATAAACTATAAAATATAGTATACTTTTTAACCAATTTTGAAGAAATATTCTCCTCTTTGAGACCCTTAATTAAGTAGTAATTATTTTTTATTTTTCACTTAGGTGTCTCAATTTTTTGTTTTGAACGTCCATGGACTTTTTTATAATTGGTTTTTCCTTCATACATTAAATTATGATATTGAGTTTTTTATAATTTAGTTTTTTTTTTTTTTGTTTTTATAAATTTCTATTTTTTAAATAATTGATTGTATGTTCTTAATTTACAAAAGTATTTTTTTAAAATCTTTTTGATTTGTCTCCTAATTTTTTAATTAATTTTATAAAACTTGCTTACTTTGTAGTAATAGGATATCATGTGTTTTAAATGCATATATTAGAATAAGATGCAATATCTTTTACGGCTGTCGCCATATTTAATGTTACTATTATGTTTGTTGCTACTTTCAATGTTCTAAATGACGGACAAAAGCATGAACCTATTCCCTTATACCTTAATGGAAATTCTTTCATGGTATTCTTGAATGTTTGGGGTGTCCTATAGAAGTGTAGATTTATAATTCTCAAGAAAGGGAACTTGATCTCAGAACTACAAGAGAATTTTTCACAGGTTATCCACTCACCTGTAAAGGCTATATGTTTTATTGTTTCAAAAAAAGCATACAAATTGTGAAATCATTGAGTGCTAAGTTTCTTGAAAATGATATCAAAAGTTGTGATAATCTACCAATTGAGTCAGTGGCTTTAAAGTTTACTTGAGATCCTATTTTTTTGCCTCTAGTCCATGAGAAGCAAGTAATTCCAACTCCACAAGAGAGAGAACCTAAACCACAAGATCTTTTTGCCTGATCTCAATGCTTCTCAAGGTCTTATTGAAGTTGTGAAGGAAGAAACTATGCAATCTATTGAAGTCTTACAACTTAGGAGATCACAAAGACAAAAAAAATCTATTTTATCAGATGATTATGTGGTTTATTCAAGAGAGGAGGATTATGATATTAGAGAGGTTATGGATCTAACTATCTTTAATGATACTATTAATAGTCCATAGTGTGATAAGTGAATGATTGTTGTAGAAGGAGAATTGTTATCCATGTACAATAATGATGTTTAGATGTTAGTAGAGTTATCTGAGAATTTTAGATTCATAGGATGTAAATGGATTTTCAAAACTAAAAAAGATGCTACAGGAAAAATTGAGAGATTTAAGGCTGGACTAGTAGGCTAGGGATATACCCAAAGAGAATGGATTGATTACACTAAGACCTTTTCTCCAATTTCATTTAATGACTCTTTTATAATTATTATGGCACAACAGCATATTTTGATCTTAAATTGTATCAGATGGATATCAAAAATGCCTTTCTGAATTGAGATCTCTATGAAAAAGTTTATATGTTGCCACCAAAAGGTTTTGCTATAGTTGGAAAGGAGAAAATAGTTTTGCAGATTTAAGAAATCAATTTCTGGATTGAAACAAACCTTGTGTCATTGGTACTTAAAGTTCAATGAGATTGTTATTTCTTTAGATTTTAAAGAGAATACTATTAATTCTTGTGTTTATCTTAAAGTTAGTGGAAGTAGATTTATTTTCTTGATTTTGTATGTTGATAACGTTTTATTTGCAAGTAATGATTTAGTTTTATTTGTGGAAGTTAAAATGATGATTTCTCAAAATTTTGATATGAAGTATCTTGGAGAGGCAAATTTTGTTTTGGAAATAAAGATTCACAAGAATAGAACCCATAAGGTTTTAGAACTCTCTCGAAAGATATATAATAATCGAATCTTAGAACATTTTGCTATGAAAGATTGCAAATCCTCTTATAATTAAAGGAGACAAACTTAGTAAAGGTCAATGTCCTAAAAATGATATTAAGAGATAAGTTATAAAAAACATTCCCTATAGTAGTGTTGTGGTAGTTTGATGTATTTTGTAGTGTGCACTAGACATGATATTGCTTTTGTAACTAGTATTCTTAGTAGATATTTAGCTAATCTTGTTCATGATCATTGGGTTGTAGTAAAGAAAGTTTTAAGATATCTTCACAAAACTAAAGATTACATACTTATATACAAACATGTGGATAGTTTAGAGATAGTTGGATTACAGATGCTGATTTAGCTAGGTACAAATATAATAGAAAATTTATTACTGATTATATTTTTATGCTTGTTGGAGGTACAATATCTTAGAAAAGTTCTACAATGGAAGCAAAAATTGTTGTTTGTTTTTAAGTTGAGGCATACGCTAAGTGGTTAAGGAATTTTATTTCTAGGCTTAAAATAACTTTTATCTCAAAACCATTGAAGAATTTTTTTGATAACTCTTCTACTATTACCTTTACTAAAAGTACTAAAAATATTGATGTGCAAAATACAAAAAATAGTGGTGGGCTCATGCTAAGTTTAGAGGATGTGTAAATAATAGAAATATTGAAATAATTCACATTAATACTTATAATATGCTTGCTTATCTATTAATCAAAGGATTGAGACCCATAGATTTTAATAAACATGTTGTGCACATGAGTCTTTTCACATCTTTTGATGTATTGAGTTAATGGGAGTATGTGATTTTTTTTTTCATTTCGTTGTTGTAATGACTTTCAATTATTTCAGTGAATGAGTTTATGCATGCTATATTATTTGTTCTTATGATTTGCCTTCAAACTTTTGATGTTGAATAAAGATCTCAAAATGCAGGAAATTTTTACAAATTTCTTTGGAAGTAATAAAGAAATTATATTATATAAAAAGTTTATATAAAGGCGTAATGAGACATAATATGGTCTTGGTTTCTTTGAAACATAAAGAGCATTGATTCCTATAAAGAGTTTTTATGAAACCATATAAAGAATGAAATGTGGTGTTGGCATGTTTATTATTTTGGGATCATTTGTGTTAACTCACACTGCATTTTACCATATTTGAAATTCATGTTGGTATAATATTACCACACTTGTGATTGTAGAAGGTTTTGTATCATTTTTTGATATAATTATTGTCACAGTTCAATGTTATTATTATATTGGATAAAATTCTATGCTGAGATGTCTAACATATATTTTTATGGCCACTACAATATATTCAATCTCAGTCATTTTTCAAAAAATATTAATTTTTAAATTATCAGAATGAGTTAATATTGCCCAAGTGGGAGAATGTTTAGAAATATTTTTCTGAATATGGATTTCGACTAATTGTACGTTGTTTATAAAAAAAAATAAAAAAAAAGGACTGAATTAAAGAATTAGTAAAGCCCAAATATTATATGTAATCTAATAAGATTGGGCCTAAGTTCTTCTCAGCCCATATCTTTATGGATATTTTATTTGAAGTGTGGTGTGAGTAGGTGTTGGGGTCTGATTTAATCTGGGTTCCTTAATAGAATGATCCAAATCAAGTTTAATTGGCAAGGCCCCTCTCCCATCCAAAAAAATCCCTAGTAGTATAAACAGCTACTATTGTCATGGCTTGCCTCGTTGAAAGCCCCAATATAGATTTTGGAGTAAGGGAGAGGAAGAGTCTAGCTACTCTAAACCAATTGATCTGATGCATATCAAGTCCTTATTATCACTTTTGATTCAAGAATATTTTTAATTTCTTTATTATTATTCTATAGTGTTTCATGTTATTATATTTTATTCTTAATTTAATAATATTGTGAAATCTAACAATATATACATCTGTAAAAATCGAGGTCTTTCATTAATGTTTGGTAAAAAATTACCAATTCTGTGACATATTGCATATCGAGCACAAAATGTGTAAACTCTTCAACTTCCAGAAGTGAATGTCTTATCCACATGCACTTCTATAGAAGTGAAAGCATAGACATGATTATATAATTTTGATTGGTGTTTTATGTGTATTTCTTTTGCACTATCATTAAAACATTAGAACAACTCTGTCGATATTGAAACCAATGGTAAAATTGTCCTATCATTTGAGCAACACATATCACAACTTTCACGGTAAAATAATTTCATAGAGTAATAAGAGAAAATTGCTGCCGTAGGTAACCGTGATCTCATAATCCCCAATGGTTCATGATAATCTAAAGCAATCCTTTGTTAACATCTTGAATTAGATGCAATAATATAATTGTATTTCATGGTTTCTCTGCTCTTTGTTTATAATAATAACATGACATAATAAGAAGGTTAAGTGTATATTCTTCAATGAATTTTTAAGTAGATACTATGTTGGAAATATTAAATTATAAATTAGATTTTATGTAGTGAACTTAGATCGACGATTTATTATTTTATTTTCTAAAATAAAAAATTATGCGTACATAATAGTATAAAGTGTAGTTATAATAAAATAATGAAGTATATATAGTTTTTTTTTAACCTCGAAACTGAGTTGCCCTTTGATGTTGTAGAGTTGGTAATGGATAATGCCTTACCTAAATTGTAGTTGTATCTTCGTGTTGATTAAATACTGCTTCATCTATATTTTTTGTAATTGCATTTCAAAAAATTGTTAAATATAAGTAGATGTTTTAAATGTGTATTACGATGGATAAATTTAACTTACAACAATGGTGGGGTATTATGTAATTCACTTGTTGTCGTTCTATAATTGGTGGAGGTATGGTGTTGTATTTTTTTTTGTATAAAAAATACAATTAAATAGAATCGAATCGAAAAAAAGATGATAGAAATAGAGAAACTCTATCGTTTGAGGTATTTCTAAATGATGTGGTGTTTAGATTTTGCAATATTCCATTGCAATGTGAAACTCGCCTAACAAGTGTTGGACATACGATCGATGCAACCATACGATCTGATGGAATATGGTATATTCTACTTGAAGAAAATGGATTTATATTTGATAAATTTCTTCTTGTGATGTGTGCATGGTAATATGTTCATTGTCTTACAAGATAAGCTTCTCTAGCTTCTTCTAACATTGAATGTCTTCTTTGCTTTTGACGAAATATCCATCATTCTCTTTGATAATCAAAAAGCATGATTAATAGCTACACAATTTAAATCTTTCAATATTACATTTAAAAAAAACAAAATTGAAATGCATGATATTGAGAAAATTTTGGATAATAAATTGGTCTCATGTGAAGTAGAATGAAAGGTGAAGGAAAATAACAATGCATTAGCTTAAATTAATTTTTTGTTATTGGTTGAAAAGGTATTTTAATAAATCAATACACCTTCCTCTCTTAACTGTTCGATGCAAAATATCTTATAAATTTTGGGGATTTTGTCTTGATTATTATAATTCAAAATACTTTTAGTCAAATAAGTAAATCTATTATTTGTACAATGAGTAACAAAAAATACCACATAAATTCCAAAAAATAAATTAATGTCATTCTCTTTATAATTACCAAGAAGGAAAAAAAAAATACTTACCCCTTGGCATTTATTTCACCAATCCATACGTTGCATGTAGTTAAATGTTAGTGTAGAGTTTCGGAAGAGTGGGTACGACAATGACAAAAGAGTCACTACAATCTTCTCTATAAACAATTTCCATAGAAAATGGCACACCAAGTGTAGACAAATCAGAAATACACAAAGATTATAGGAATTTTTTAACAATTTTATACCTATAAAATTTATGAATGTTGAATTAATAGTTATTATAAAAGCCTTCATTTGAAATATAAATTGTAATCAAAATTATTATTTTTTTTATTAAAGATTCTGGAGGTTGAGATATCTAAATCTTTATTCGTGTACTTTATTTTGAACTATCTCCCGCATCCCTATAGTTCTTTTAAGATTTCCTACAACACACATAAGGAGAAATGATCTATCAATAAATTGATAGCCATGTGTGTGCAGAAGTAAGAAAGGCTACTGATAGAGATGAAATATGATTCTGCAACTGCACATGTAACAATACAAGGGAAGAAGAAAAGTAAGTCCAAACCGAATCAAAAGGGTACAAAACTGAAAGCGGATATAAAGAAAGAGTTCGAGTGTTTCTTCTATAAAAAGAAGGGACACATAAAACTAGATTGTGTCAAATATAAATGATGGCTCAAGAATAAAGGTACGAAAATTTTATTAGTTTGTTATGAATATTGCATGACTAAGGTTGCTTATGACTCACGGTGGATTGATTCTTGTTGCACTATCCACATTACAATTGTGTTGCAGTGTTTACAAAATCTAAGGAAGCCAGTCAATCATGAACAATTTATCTATTCAAACAACAAAATAAACTTACTGGTAAAAGATATTGGTGATTGCAAACTCATTCTAACTAGCAGGCATGTATTGAAATTAGAGAAAGTGTTTCATGTACCTAAATTTTCTAAAAAATTAAGCTTCATTTCAAAATTTGTACTATTTGGTTAATTTTTTTCTAATTTAGTAATAAAATGACATTGTTATTTGATTTAAATCTCATTGGTTATGGTTAATTATTAGATGGATTGTATGGTATTAATTTACAAGACAATATTTGTATAAATATAACACATACAGGGGTTAAAAGAAATGTCATTGAGGAAAACTCTTCTATGTTGTGATACTGGAGATTAGAACACGTCTTCATAAAGATGATAGAAAAGTTGATAAAGAATGAGATATTTGATATCCTAGATCTCAGCGATTTTGAAATTTGTGTGGACTACATTAAGGGAAAGCAAACTAATAAGACGCAAAAAAGGTATCAAGAAGTGACAGGAAGTGTTCAGAATTGTTTGAGATCATACATACGAATATTTGTACTCTAAGTACAGATTCACATGGTCATAGTTATTTCATCTCATTTATATATGATTACTAACGATATATGTATCTTTATATCTTTCACCATAAGGACAAGGGGTTGAATGCCTTTAAAATATTCAAGGCAGAAGTAGAGAAATAATATGGTAAGCAAATAAAGATTGTGATGTTAGATAGAGGTTGGGAATACTATGGAAAGTATACAAAGGATGGACAAATACCAGATCCATTCATAAAGTTCCTTCAAGGAAATAGGATTGTTACTCAATACACCATGTCTGGTTCACCTAACTAAAATGAGATAGTCGAAAGAAGGAACATGACTTTACTTAATATGATTAGGCGTATGATGGCAAACTCCAACCTATCTAAATTCTTATATACTGAAACTCTTAAGACAGTAGTGTACAACATAAATAGGTTTTTAACCAAGGCTATAGGCAAAACTCCCTTCGAGTTATTTAAGCATTAGAAACCTAATTTAAAATATATACGCATTTGGGTTATCTTGCAGAGATAAGAGTTTATAATCCACGAGAAAAGAAACTAAACCCAAGAACCATGAATGAATATTTTATCGGTTATGTCGATAAGTATAAATGATATCAGTTTTATTGTTCATCCTGCCATACTAGATTTGTAGAATCTAGAAATGCTAGATTTCTAGAGAATGACTTGATTAGTGAGAGGGATCATTTTTTAGACTTATGTCCTTAAAGGGACCCATCAAGTATCCCATCAAATTTAAGTATCAAATTAGTGTCATCCAAAATGACTCTCAAGTGTCTATGGACTCAAATCAGGGTATGGATGACAATCGAGAAATTTCACAAATAGCTGACCAAGATCAAGTTTGACAACTTTCTCCTACGAAGAATGTTAAACTAACATTAAGGAGATCTATTCGAGAAAGAATGTCAGTTATAATTGATGACTATGTGGTATATTTTCAAAAGTCTAAATATAATATTGGACCTATAAAGAATGCAAAAACGTTTTCATCAACCATGAGCTCTAAGAGCTCGAACCTATGGTTGAATTCCATGAAGGATGAGATTGACTCTATGAGGAGCAATGGATTCTAGGATCTTGTAGAGTTGTCATATGGGATAAAACCCATCAGATTTAAATGCGTATTCAAGACTAAAACTGACTCATTAGGTAATATCAAGAAATACAATGTCAGATTCATTGTTAAAAGGTTTACCCAAAGGGAAGAAATCAATTACTCAGAGACATTGTCTTTGGTATTATAAGAAAGATTCCCTCTCTATCATACTAGCACTTATTGCACATTTCAACCTAGAATTGCAACAAATTGATATGAACACGGCTTTCCTTAATAGGGAGTTAGATGAAAATATTTACATGTGTCAACCTGAAGGATTTTCCTCTAGTGGTAGTGAGCATTTTGTGTGCAAACTCAAGAAATCTATATATGGGCTTTCAAAAGTCTCTCGCCAGTGGTATTTGAAATTTCATAATATAGCCACTTCATTTGGTTTTAAAAAGAACATTATTGGATCAATGTATATACCCTAAGGTCAATGGGAGCAGATTTTATTTTTTTGTCCTATTTGTGATAATATACTACTTGCCACCAATGATAAGGGGATACTATATGAGATGAAACAGTTACTCTCTAAGAACTTTAAGATTATGGATCTAGATAATATATCTTATATCATAGGTATATAGATACATCGAGATAGATCCTCTACATCAATAAAGTACTTAAGAGATACATGATACAGAACTATTCACCAAGTATCGATTCAACTGTCAAAGAGGACAAATTCAATTTGGACCAATGCTCTAAGACAAATTTGGAAAGGGAACAGATGACTAACATCCAATATGCTTCTGTTATTAAAAGTCTCATGTATGCACAGGTCTGTACAAAACCTGATATAACACATATTGTGGGGATGTTAGGAAGATATTAAAGTAACCCGAATTTAAAACATTAGAAGGCTACAAAGAAAGTGTTGAGGTATCTACAAAACACCAAAAAGCACATGTTTATATATATAAAAATCGACAGTCCAAAAGTAGTCATGTGCTCGGATTCAAACTTTGTTGGTTGTGTTGATTCTCGAAAATCAACATTGAGTTATATCTTCGTGATGGTCGATAGAGCTATATTGTAGAGAAATGATAATCAGATATTGACTGCGGCCTCCATTATGGAGCTAAGTTCGTGGCATGTTTTGAGACTATATTACACGCGATATGGTTCAAGAGTTTCATATTTGAATTTACAGTTTTAGATTCTATTTCTAAGTCATTATGTATATTTTGTGACAATTCAGCTGTCATATTTTTGGCTAAAAATAATAGGAATAGTAATCGAAATAAACAAATCGATATAAAGTACTTAACCATTAGGGAAAGAGTATTGAAAATAAAGTTATAATTTAGCATATTAGTATTGATTATATGTTGAATGATCCCTTGACCAAAGGCATGCTACCAAGTAGGTTTAAGGATCATGTTATAAATATGGTTTATTGCCTTATTTAAATGAAATTCAGAATTGAATTTTCTCAATAAAGTTATGTACATATTTTTCTATTTTGAGATAAATTCATCAAGTTTGGATCCGAATAAATATAGAGTTTATTGATAAAGTAAATATCACTATAAGATTAGAAAATAGAATACATTGTAGTACATGAAAGATATATAATACTCACTTTTAAAGAACTTATCGTCGTGACTCATGTATTTTATTTTCATAAAAAATTGACTTGGATTTAATTTCAAGTCGGTTTGCTGGACCAAATTGGAGAATGTTAGGAATTTCATGAATTCAAATTCAAATGATTCAATGCATTCAAAATCAAATTAATAGGAAAAATATAACTGAAAGAGATTAAATATGATAAAAAGTAGAAAGATTTTGAATGGAGTTATATTTGGCCGGATTTTGGTGGACTATTCAAACCTCCATATAATTAATTTTGTTTTTTTGTTTTATTTTAAATGTTTAATTCCCTTCCGATAATATCCAACAATAATTTAGGATAATAATTATAGGGTTTTAATGACTCTTTGATGGTTGAGAGTCTCTATACCCCCTCCTAAAGTATTAGGTTTCTAAATCTAAATTTCTTAACTCCACACTATCTGTTAAGTGAAATTGAGAGTTTAGAAGATTTGTACATATCCCAAGAATTATTTTTGTGGTGTTGTAGTCACCCGAAGCTAAGGAGAAAAGTATGGTCGAAGATAACACTAAATCTCCTTTTGCTTCTGTTTTAATTTTAGCTCAAATTTTGCCTTTGAAGTATGCATTATGTTTGTCATATATTCTATCAAAAATTACATTTTAATTATTAACTAAAAAAATAGAAATTCAAAAGTAAATTTGGTTCCCCCCAATTCAAACCCCAAATATAGAACCAGAGAAAGTAGATGTAAAAACTTGGTATATAATAGAAATCTAGAAGTTTTTGAAAATTAAAGATTAAATTGGCATACATCAAAATTCTAGAACTTTTTGAAAAATGCAGATTTTGAAAACCCCATGAAAAAAAGACAAATACAATTTGGACAGATCAAATGAGAAAATAAATATGATTTTACCTTCTTAAATCTAAAACCTTCTTGATGTCAGCAAGAAAGAGATAGAGAGAGTGAGATTCTATGTCTAAGAGAGAGTAGTAACTGCAGAAAGTAACCACATTTAGATAGATTCTAAACTTATTAGCTTCTTGATTGTGAAATAAATGCAATTAGTGAATGAAGAAAGTCAAAATTCATAAACTACACAAAATATGCATTCATCCAGCAGCATAGAAAGTGTAGAGGCAAAGTGGATCAAATTTTAAAATTCAAACTTAAATTATTTAGTGCACCATGAATTTTAAAGAAAAAAATAAAAAAGAATTCAAAAGTAAACCTAGTTCCTTATTCAATTAAAACCTGAGATCTAAAGAGATAGAAAGAAATAGCACACAGATGTAAAAAAAAAATGGTATACACCAGAAGTATTTGAAAATTAAAGTTACTGAAACACCATGAAAAAATTATAAAATAAATACAATTAGGATCGGTTAAAACTTAAAAATTACATTTAAATTATTAACTAAAAAAAAGGAATTCAAAAGTAATTTTTTTTTAAATTCAAACCCCAAATATGGAAAGGGTGAAATCAGATGCAATAAATTGCTATATACCAAAAATCTTGAAGTTTTTGAAAATTTAAGATCAAATTGGTATACACTAGAATCTTAGAAATTTCTGAAAAATACAGATTTTGAAAACCCATGGAAAAAAATAAAAAAAAAATGACAAATGCAATTAGGATGGATCAAATAAGAAAATAAACCTAATCTTACCTTCTTAGATCTAAAACCTTCTTGATGTCGACAAAGAAAGTGATTGAGAGAGAGTGAGGTTCTATGTTTAAGAGATAGTAGTAACTGTAATAAATTAACTATATTTAGATATCACACCTTAGTAGTTGGAAAGTTAACAATCAAATGCACCCCTAATAGAAGTATCAAACACCCCTTAAACATCTTTGAGGAACTCTTTGGTTTCTTCATTATGTACAATTGGTTTTCATGATTCAAACTTATTCTAAAATTACCTTTGAAATCATTAACAACCAATCTCATGAATACTTACAATGGGCAAAAATGAAAAACCTTGGACCATATGAGGAAGCTAAGATCTCCATGAAAAATGGAAATTACAACCAATCGGCCACCATAATGTTAGCAAATAAAATCAACAAAATGGCAACCCAGTTTAGTCCTTCCTTCGAAGTCATATAATTTGTTAGCATAAAAGGTGGTCATCAATGATCTTATAGAGAAAAAAGTGTGAATTAACCGATCATTATTTTTGTAAAAAAAAAAAAAAAAGATTCTAGAAAATCATCTTGCACATAATGCAATGAAAGGAATGTTTGGTTTAGTTCTTGGAATCGGATTTGGATTTGAAATCATGTACTCTGGATTCAGAATAGACTGGACCATTCCAACTTAGTTTAGTATATTAGAATGTATATCATTATTATATCTCATATTTGGTTGGCTGATTAGTTTGGAATGGAAATCAATAATTTTTTAATTTTACCCCTAGTCCAATATACAATAAAAACAATGAAAAACAATTTGAGATATTATATGATAATAAGTCTCTTCAATAGAGCAATAATCGTAGAAATAAGTATCATTAGTTAAAAATGATAAGAAAATTATTTTAAAATTGAGAAAGAAAATGAAATAAGAAAACTAGTTCAAAAGCCACCAAGTATTTCATCACCCACAAAATTATCTCATAAGATAGGATAATGTTGTAAAAGTATGGCCAGTTATAGTTCTACCAAAAAAAAATCCCTCAAAATCCAAATTGTCAATACTTACCCTTCACAAAATCAACCCTCCCTTCTACCACAACCACAAAAATATTCCCATAAAATCTAACATAATATATACCATTGATCAATCTTTTTTCTAAACCAATAACTGGCGTAAAACTTTAAAAATTAAGCAAATGATAGAGAACACTAAGAACATATTTCCTTCTCATCTCAATAAAGCAGCTAAAGAATATAACAAGTTTGGAAGGTTCAGCTCCTATGATGTCACCTGCTTTAAATACCTCTCCACTTGGAAGTCCATGTTTTAAACTCATCAACCTCAACAACCAACACATTGCTCCTTTTTAAGGCTAACTATTCACGTTTATCATCATTTGCCACAATAGTTGCCATGGTTGTGAGGTTGGTTGAAATTCCTTCCATAAATGATATAAATTGTCTTGTAAATTGGTAAAATTGGGCATCAAGATTTGACGATGATGCTGTTGATTTCATTTTCTTTGATGCATTACGAATTGAAGGTGACACTTTCTTTTACTTTTCAATATTTCTAGTACTTGCCAAGGTAGCCTGTGTTCCTTATACTATTGAATTTACTTTTTTATTTTCGTCATTAATATTTAAGTTTACATCAGTAATAACATTTGTCTCTTCTTTCTCCATATTCTAGACAACATCTACATAGCCTTCAGCAATAGTCTCAGTTGATCTATCTTTTCCATACACTATTTCAAGATCACCCAAATATGAAAACCTAATATCTCAAAGGCCTTTTGCTTCTTTGTGCAATTTGAAAATGAAAATGAATTGAACAGAGATGACAATCCCATATAAAAACATAAAAAGTTAAGTTTCATCAATATCATAAAGTTTGTAAATAAAAGAAACTCTTACCTTACACCAATTTTCATATCATTGTCTCTCATAAGCAACTTTTGTTATTATAATTACAATCACTTTCTTTGCATATCTCAGTTATTGCATTAAATTGATTTTTTAACCATTTTACTTTTGATTCCAATTGTGGAGAAACTTGCTTTGCAAATGTAGGAAGTTTATGGAGTATTATTTTGTGCAATTTATTTATGTAGTTGTTTTTGAATTCTCCACTAGTTTTCCACAAAAGATCACAAGATAACACTTGCAGTACTTCGATCAACAATTTCACCTCCAGATGACTCTAGAAACATTTGTTCTTTCTTCGCATGTGTGAATTTTCATCATTCTCCATCTTATTATTGAAATGTCAGTTGTGATAAAAATAAAACTAACACAACAAATTAATAACAATAAGATAATACAAAGATATCTTCACACAACAAATTGCTACAACATAAATTTGGAAGATCAAAAACATTTTAATGTATTATACATTACAAATTCAGAAATAACTCAATCTAGAAAATATATCAAATAATTCAAATTAGAAATACAACTATAATTTTTCTTTAAAAAAAATTATAATTTAAACTTAAATAGTGGCTCCAACTGTCCAAACATTGATCATTACTCGGTGCAATATTTGTTATACACTCTATTGCTTCGTCATCTTCATCAATTTTGTTATCTTCACTATCCTTTGCTTCAGATGTCAATTGCTCCTGTGGATCAAAATTAATGAGCTTTGAAATTAAATTATGCAATAAATAACAATCTATTATGATTCAAACTTGTGTTTGAATTGCAAAAAATAAAGGGGATACAATAATTTTCTACCTTCTTTTGAGCAATCCAAAATATCTCTCATCACATTTCTAACTTCAAGTGTTTCATGTTGAAATATTCTTACGGTGTTTTTGGTCGACGACCATGGGATTCATTATGGTGATATCCTTGCACTCGAAATAGGGCAAGAAATCTCTTTGCATTGCAATATTCAACATCTACCAAATAATAACAACCTTCAACATTAAATCACATACAAATTAAAAATGAAGCAACTATTAATATGATAACACAATAGGGTATACCATAGATATATTTACCGTGAGGTACTCTAAGGCCATTAGGACTATATATAGTATTTCGAGACACATGACCATCGTGTAAAGAACCTTCTCAACTAGGCAAGACATTAAATTGCATGTTTGGGGAACAAACACCAATATATTTGTTGAAAGACTTGTTTTTCTTGTTTGATATCTTGGCTTCTAGTCACTAGGAGGTGTCACTCTAATTAAAATTCCATATAAGGCACCTAGTCAATTCTATTATTAGAAGACAAGTCAAAAGAAAAAGTAAAAATATTCTAGTTAAAGGATAATCTAACTTATTTAAAATATTTGCCTTAAATTACAAATTAAAGTACCTTAAAACATTTTCATCTGTCATCATTGCACTCATCTCTGCACTCATCATGTAGTCTTAATATTGCTATAAGGCAAAGATTAAATTAACTCACTGTTTCTCCACTTTGCAAAAATGTAAGCCAATAGTATTATTCCTTTTGTGGTGGATCAAAGTGTACATAAACACGACAACAATTTCTTATAAACACATATTTCTTATAGGTTTTAGACCCCCAAATTCGCTAACCATGGTGCACAATATCTCAATTGTGTGTCTATCCATATGAAATATACTAATACAATTAGTATTACCATCTTTAGTGATTCTATGTAAGTACTACAGTCTCTCATATTTTTTTTCTTTTTTTAGATTTAATTGAACTTCACATACCTATCATAAGCATTGAAGATATAATTCGAATATTGCGCATTTTCTTTCGTCTTCTAATTGTAATAGGAAGACATGTCATTTCTCTACAATGCAATATTACAAAGTTGAGTGAACATTGATTACAACGCCAATTAATCTAATAAAGAAATTTAACATTTGCAGCTTTTCAAACGATAATATTAATCTAATTAATCTACTCTAGCTTCTGTACAAATTCAAAATGATATTCTTTAACGGATATAAAGGAGTGAAGTTAGTTTGGAAAATTGGTGAGTGCCGATTATTGAAGACAAAATTCAAGCAACTATAACATAAAAAAAATAGTGAAAAATACTTGCAAAAGTATTCATTAGCCTATTGAAAAATGCTTGACTATTTATTGATGCATAATTAAAGTGGCAATTATATAGAACTCATTTAATACGTAGGATGAGATAATTTTTAGGAAAGACACTCCTATTAAAATATTTTAATACAAAAAAAAAAAAATTATGCACACAAACATGAATTTTGCAAATACTTTAACCCCGAAATTAATCATAGACTAGATAAACTTTCAAGAATTCATAATAGTTATTAAATAGAAGTGTATAATCTCAAGTCTATCTCCTTTTAATGCTATATTCTAAAATCCAAAAGTGCAATAGAGACACTAAAACTCTAGTCCAAAGGACACAATATATAAATGAGGAACTACATCCATAAAACTTGTCTGCAATGTTTGATAGCTAAACTCAATTAGTGCTAATCATATTTTTTATTTTAAAAAAAAAAACACCAAAACTAGTATAAACAAGAATTAATTAACTTTCCTCAAGGATTGAGTAACCTTGGAAAGATTATCAAACATATACTATCAAAAATCATTCATTATAAGTTCATTTCTATGGATCCATGAAAATCCTTCATACACTAGTTGGAAGACACTTCAGTATCTCAAATTCTTGTCCAAAAAAAATAATGAAAATACCTTTATTACATAACTAGAAAACCAAAGAGGACCTTAAAATCAAAAACTAGTAGCAGTCAAAAGCAGAGGCAGCAACATAAACAAACTACAAATTCCATTCTAGTATCATTCCATTTCAAATATCATTAATACAAGGTAAAGCAAATGATACATCACTAGTTCTTCCTATTAAATCATTCCACACATACTTTGATTCAAGACTCCCTCATCCCAAAATCTCAATCCACCCAAATCATCAAATTAATCTCATAGGTAGATGATTTTAATCAACAAAAACCCTGTTGGCATATTTATAAATTTTGATGATAAACAAAATATGATTAAAATTGATTGATAAAAGAATTTAGAGATAGACTTCATTAGATTAATTAAGAAAGAATTTGGAGTCTATTAGATGAGACATAAGGAGTAGTCGACTTAGTCGTAGGAAGAGGTAATAGTGCATATGGACAAAGTACATAAAAGTAATCAACACAAAGTTTACTAATTTAGATAATTCAAAAACAAGTTCACAGTCCCAAAACATGGATAAATAATGGTACTACTCAAGCAAGTAAGATGGATAGAAAATGAGATTTTAAAATGTTGAAAACTCAAGATTGGCCAATTCACCGGAGACTAAAAACTCAAAAAAATGGATGTTTAAAATATCAAGAAAGTGAAAATTAAAAATGACAGTATTTGTTACCAATATATCAATTAGATTAAAATTTATTTTTTTATAATTTTTCTAAGTCATTAATTCTCCGAACAAAACTCAACTAAAGTGAAATCGAAAATCAAAACTAAAATTTTGTTTTTTGAAAAGAAAATTGATTTTTTATCTTTAAAGAATTAGATTTTGAAACAATTTTTATTGAATTCAAATGGTGGGCATTTTCTTATTCATATATAATATTTTAAGTAAATGAAAATATAAAAACTCAAATTTAAAAACTAGATATTTATTTGAAATAATATTACAAAGGAAATAAGACACAGAAAGCATATTCTTAAACATTGGATGAACAGATCAACCAATTGAATGTTCATATTGACTTAAGAAAGATAAACCTCAAACAAACAACCCACATCAACCCATTAGTAAATATATATCGATCTAGGAATATACATAGGTTAACCCATGATGTAGTATAGGTCGACTCCAGCTTACGAGAAATAGAATTCACTCTACATAGGTCGACCCAAGGATTGCATAGGTGAACATAGATTACAAATTTGTTTTTACAATTACATAGATTAACCCATGGGTTATATAAGTCGACCTAAGCCATTGCCAGTTAGTTTTCTTAGAACATTGGTCAACGAAGCTTATATAGAGGTTTACCTACACATTTAATGAGTCGAACTAAGGAGTTGACAAGTCGACCTAAGTATTACTTAGCCTTTAAACATCCTTGTTTAAGCCAATCAACTCTTCGACCTATACTCACTTGGAATATCTTTGGTTTGGAACTAAATAGTCAACCCAAACCTTAACCTCTTTAGTTTTAACAAAACAAGTTGACCAACATAGCTTGACCATTCGATTTGGGAACTGAAATAGGTCGACCCACTGACTTAACAAGTCAACCTGAAGTAGTGCTTGAACTTTGAATATCCTTACCTGCATCAACTCACTATTCAACCTGAGTTACGAGATCCATAGAAGTTTAACTCATAACAGGTCGACCCATGCAAGGGAGCAGGTCAATCCATTCACATCTAAACTAAGGGGTAGAAAACCTTAGGTTAACCTAGTAACGGGATAGGTCAACCCAAACAAGCTGTTGCACTTTTGTATAAAGAGTCAAGAAACCTTAGGTTGACCCACTAAGATGAATAGGTTGACCAACTCTAAGGAAAACTTCATATAAGTCGACCACTTTGCTTGCAACTATCAACCTAAGACATGGTTATCTAAATTAGGTTGCAACAAGTTGATCAGAGCACAAACACACCTATGACTTAAGCAAGGAAACAAGTTACACTTGAAGAGGTCATCCATTCAACCTAGCATTAATAAGTATTCCACCCAGAAGAACTATAAGATGACCTAGGATTTGGTTTATAAGAAAATTAACTCATAGGTCGATCTATGATTTTAAGCAAATCAACCCTAAGACTTGAAGAGTTCAACGTAGAGAATTAACATGTCGACTTAGACTTCAAATTAAAGAGACTTCACAACATAGGTCGACCCATCTCTTTGGACATGTCGACCTTAAAGCAGCCATAATTCGATCCATGGACATACATATGTCAACTTAAATCTTGAATTTAAGTTTCTTAAAACATTAGTTGACCCATGAAGAAAGAAAGGTCGACCCTAGCATGAATATGTCAACATATGGAATTATACAAATTGACTTAGGGTTTGGTTTAGTAAAAATCTATGATATAGGTCGACCTGTAAAGGATCAACATGTCGACCTGATTAGCAACACAAGTTGCCCCTATAAACACACATGTCGACCCATAGTTAAGTTTCATAATTTTATCACCTAAGACATGTTGGCTTGAAAGGATGAGACTGCTTGCTTAAAATTTAGTTTAACAAAAATTATCACAGAAGTCGACCATGAGATAAATATAGGTCAACCCGCTTGCATAGAATGTGTTTAAACTGTCACTTGAGTTTAAAACCAAGTTGACCTGATAAATTTTGACATGTCGACCTAAGAAGAGCAAAACTCAAAATCTTAGATGGCTAAGTATTTGAAAGGCTAAAAGATACATGATTAACATCACATAACCTTGGTTAACATATTACATGGTGCTTGCTTAAGTGTTATATGTTATACTATTTAATGAAGAAGGTGAAGTGCATTAAATGTGCAATGTTCAAACTCCCAATCCTTTAACGGGTCTCTTGAATGCTCTTAAATGGTAACATGAAGGAAGATAAAAGAACTTCTTAGAAAGATTGAAAAACTTCATCGAATAGACTTAAAATGCTCTGTTTCTTGTAAAATCACACTATATTTCTTGTGATCTTAATCTTTGTTACATCTAAGGAACATAGTCCCATTTTATGTAACAATTACCTATTCTTTATATCGAAAGTTCTGAAAAACCAAGAAGGTTTCTCGGTTTAGATTTTAGAGAAAAAAGACAAGTTATGAGTATTTCGCGATGAAATGCTTGTAAAGGTTTCACTTGCACTTAGGAGTAAAAGTGATTGGCAATGGATGGAAATAAAGTAGCGGCGATGGAGGGAAATAAATGGGGCAAGTATGCCTTGTGTTAATTATTTAGGAACCAAACTTGGTTTTGAACAAAACCCACCAACCTACTTCAATTTTTTGAATTCCTAAATTTTTAGATATGAATCCGAAACTTCCGTTCTCATACTATTAATCTGGAAGATATAAATATGGATATTGAATTCCTAAATGGACCCTAAGAATTTCCAAAAATATAAAGATAGATGTTGCAAATAAGGCATACAATACAAAGAATACCATGAAGAAATTAAAAAAAAAATAAAAAAAAAGTCTTGAAAGAGGAATATACGCGCAATAATGATGTGATCACATGAGTTGTTGGTAGTTTAAAACTAAACCAAGGAATTGAATATTACTTGATCAAAGGTATTTCTTAATCATCGTTCCAAGAATTTTAGTATATTTTTTATATAGAGATTGTGAGAAAGAGAGTTCAAGAGTAAATTCATTTAAAAAAAAAAAAATCTTAATCGGTAAAAAGAAAGAAAGAGTTATAAAAAAGAACCGTAAGTACTTATATAATCACATTTTTGATATCATTCTTTGTGAATTAATAAGTAAAATATGATTGTATAAATATTTTAAGTAAAATTAAAATTGAACTCAGCACCTTCCCATTAGTTTCAAATTAACAAAATATAAAGTTAAAATTTATAATTTTTGTAACTTTCATCTAAATACCGACGCAATTTCCGGGACCATAAACGCCGAAGGAGCCGAGGCGCCGGGGAAATTTTATTTTTATTTTTATTTTTATTATTTTTATTATTATTATTTTATTATTATTTTTTCACCCTACCTGCAACTCTCTCTCTCTGTCTCTCCCGCTCTCTATTCAAAAGGAAACAATTGATCTGGTGATTATGGTGATTAGGGTTTGATAGACTTTCATAGGGTCATCATCCCTGTCCTTCCCACACTATCTCGCCGTGATCGCTCAAAACCCCATCTCCCGCTCCCATTACTACACTTGTCTCATCCTCTGATTGCTAAAGCCTGCATCGCTCTCTCGAAAATTTCCTTCTTCTCTTCGATTTTCACCCCTAAGATCCGATTTCCTTAGAAACCATCGCCGCCATCATCTAAGCTCCAATTGTCGCCGGTAAGTGTATTTCTTCTGATCTTACTCCTAAACCTAACGTGGTGGCGTTCCGCTACGCGAAGCATACGCCATTTTTATACAAATGTTATCATTTTCAGGAAATAGAAATATATGTTTGCACTTTGCCCTCAAACCTTACATATTTCTTCAGAATCATTGTAATAAAACCGATGACCAAATTGACAATGATTTGTTGTTAATGATTCGCCTAGGATTTCCTCAATTTAGTCATCGACTAGCATTACTTACTTCATGAGTATTTGATAGTTGCAAGGATGTCAGGCCAGAGCCAGCGCTTGAATGTGGTCCCCACAGTTACAATGCTTGGAGTGATGAAGGCTCGCTTGATTGGTGCCACCAGAGGACATGCACTCCTCAAGAAGAAGAGTGATGCTTTAACTGTTCAATTCCGACAGATCCTCAAGAAGATTGTTTCGACTAAAGAGTCAATGGGAGACATCATGAAAACCTCTTCTTTTGCACTCACCGAAGCCAAGTATGTTGCTGGGGAGAACATTAAGCACATTGTTCTAGAGAATGTCCAGAATGCGTCCCTCAAAGTCCGCTCTCGCCAAGAGAATGTTGCAGGTGTGAAGCTCCCAAAGTTCGAGTACTTCAGTGATGGTGAAACAAAGAATGACCTGACAGGATTGGCAAGAGGTGGCCAACAGGTCCAGCAATGTCGTGCTGCCTATGTCAAAGCCATAGAAGTTTTGGTGGAGCTTGCTTCTCTTCAGACATCATTCTTGACGCTTGACGAGGCTATAAAGACCACCAATCGTAGGGTTAATGCTTTGGAGAATGTGGTGAAGCCGAGGCTAGAGAACACTATTAACTACATCAAGGGGGAGTTAGATGAGCTGGAAAGGGAAGATTTTTTCAGGTTGAAGAAGATTCAGGGGTACAAGAAGAGGGAAATTGAGAGGCAGCAGCTAGCTGCCAAGCAGTTCGCGGAGGAGCAATTTGCTGAGAAGGTCTCCTTGCAAAAAGGGATTTCAATCAATTTAGCACATAACTTCTTGTCTGCGGCCATGCAGAAGGACGAGGATATTATTTTCTAAATTGGAGGTCAGTACAAAGCATACTCCTACATTTGTTTTTATGAATTGTTTTTTCTCTGCTAGTTGGGTGAAATTACTTTTATTATGAATCATCTCTTATGTTAATTTGACTCCTGTCTATGGTAAGAAGAGCATCATGATATTTGGGATGGAAATGGCCTTCCTTCCCCTTCACTCTTTGTTATTACATCTCTCCCTTAGCATTGCTCCTATATCCTATGTTCCTTACGGTGGAGTTTTGGGTTTTCTGTATGCTTTATTTCTCTTGTTGCCTTAAACTCATCCGTATGTGGTATTGAGGATTGAAGTGAGAGGGGAGAAGAAGTCTAATGGAGTCTGAGGTGAATTGATGAAGTTGTTTTCCTGAAAAGAAGAAAGAATGGTGGAAGAGACATTCTTGATCATAATGTTGCAATACATTGGGTGCATGAGGGGAAGTTGAGTTGTACTGCTATCTTGTTATTTCCTGATACCTATTGAAATTTGTTGAATTAATTTGAGCCATATTCCACGAACAAATAACCCAAAAAAATGTATACATTCATTTTAATAAGCTTGGTGGATGACATTAAACAGAAAAATAGGAGAGGGTGAAGATGGTGCACATTGTTGGAACTACAAAAAGCAAGAAATTAACGAAATGAACTTCTCCAAGGAGGTCAAATGAAAAGACAACTAAAAGTAAAAGCTCCTCAGATAACTACCAACAACACCAGTCAAGAGCTTCTCAGCCCCCTCAAAATCCTTTAAATCGCTCTTTTCACAACAGCCAAACAAGGGCTTAGAGGGAGCATCCCATACACTCTTTTCCCCTTTATAAATCCTCAATCCACTTTAAGCTCATAATCATTGTACGTTAGCTTCAAATTACCCAAAGTTGATGCAGCACAGAAGAAACCCACAATGAGGGGTCTAGGTACAAAATAATGTAAGAGATGGTCCATTCTCTGAGCTCAGTCTTGCATATCTATTTGTGCCAACTATGTTGCTTCTTTGATAATTATCATGAAAAGGTCCTTTCCAGTTGCCTCCCAAGCAAAAATGATAACCTTTGTGGGCTAAGGCTGCCAAAAGACTTCCTGTGGGAAGGAAACCCTCCTCTTATTCCCTCTACATGCCTGGATAATTCTGCAGAAACTACCAATATCAAACAACTTATGAGTTTCCCTTTAAGCATAGGAAATTCTCGTCCCGGGATTTCCCTTGGAAAGGACATCCTCCTTTCATCCATTTAACAAATTGGCTACTTTAGGGTAAGTTTGGTTCGCGGAAGGGGAGGGGTAGGGGAAGGGGAAAGGAATGGGGAGATTTACTTCTGTTATGACAGGGACTACAAGAGTACACATGGCTGATGATGTGGCGCCCAAGAGGCTTGATGATGCAGGTCCTAATATGCTGCACTAGGTGATTCCAAAAATGCTGTTGGTTTATAACCGAAGAAAGAATAAGAAAGGAGATGTGTTGCAACAAACTCAACAGCTGTGAAGAGGGAATCCAAGCGGTTGAAGGGAAGGGGATTGTCTATAAATGTAATGAGGGAATATTTGTAAGGGGAGGGGAAGGAAATACTGAGTGAATTTCGGCTGTAAGCTGGGCAGCCTTGCTCTGAGTGAGGACTGTAGTTCATAGACAATGGGAATTGGATACTTATCTGGAATGTGCACTTATCTGTTTAGAAGGAGACCCTTCATTAATGAGGGCTCCCTCTTTATTGAATACCATTAGAAAATTGGCTGATGTTGAATTTGGTGCTTGGGTTTGGGAGATGGCAGCTGAAGACAACACAAGAGAGGAAGTTAAACCTGTCCTAACTGAGTCTCAAAAGGAGGAATTGACACAATTATTGAACGAGTATGCAGAGGTGTTCAGGGGAGGATCCTGGCTGCCTCCTTCAAGACCAATCGACCATCAAATCCCTTTGAGACCGGAGAGTGGGCCGGTTAGTGTGAGACCTTATCAATATGGGCACCATCAGAAATTAGAAACCGAGAGTATGATTGTTGAAATGCTCACTGCAGGAGTCATCAGACCAAGCTCCAACCCTTTCTCGAGTCCTGTCCTCTTGGTACGAAAGAAAGACGGCAGTTGGAGGTTCTACGTGGATTATAGGGAGCTCAACAAGTCCACCATTCCAGATAAGTATCCAATTCCCATTGTCTATGAACTACAGTCCTCACTCAGAGCAAGGCTGCCCAGCTCACAGCCGAAATATTGTTTGGTAGAAGTGGAAGTAAATACATTTTTTTCTGTTTTGTTTGGTAAAGTGAAAGGAAAGGAAATAGGTATTACTTTTTCTTATTTGGTTGGAGTGAAAAGTGAAGGGAGAGGAGGAAGGAAATGGCTATTTCTCTCCCTAAACTACGTAAGTCCACAAATTTTCATTGTACCCTCAACCCATCCACAAGTGGAAGGAAATTTTTTTTCTGACGTGAAGGGGGTGCGATTTCACTCCTCTTTTACTTCCATTCCTCTTTTCACTCCGAACCAAATGAGGGTAATCTCCTATTTCACTCTATATTTTCTTCCCTTCCTCTTTTCCTCCCACTTTATACCCCAACCAAACTTATTGTTAAACTTTCTTTTTGAGACAGAAAAACCTTTCATAACTTGGTTAAAAGGATTCCATAATAGACACATAACACATCTACAAAAAATCATTGATTGAAAATACATAAATATGTTGGTGGTTCTTAAATGGAGTAGGGATATGATTGGATCCATGTCACATCAAATAATCATGTTATAAATGGGTCATTTTTTGGTTGATGGGTCAGTCAACTCACAACTCGACCTGATTACTTTGTGTTTCTGATGGCCTAGACACGAATATGACACTAAAGCAATTAAAATGAACCCAGACCCAAATTTGGCCTAGGTTTGAGTCGTGTTCACGGGTTGTGTGCTATATTGGCACCCTGACTTTAGACCACTTGTTAAGCCAAAAGCTGAGTTATCTTTTGTCCCCTTCCTTCATAAAGAACCTTCCCTACATAACATCTTCATCTCTCTCTTTTTTTTTTTTTTTTTTTTTTTTTTAAACTTTTAATGCTCCACGTTGTAAATGGGGCCGCACTAAGTTATGACCCTCTATGCAAAAATCTGTGTTGCAATTTGTCTAGTCCAATGTTTAGAGCATCCTGATATGAGGTAGCATCAGTTTTAGGAAGCTGCCGACGAAGGACATTAGTAACATGAAAATTTCTCAAACTTCTTGATGCTCTCTATCTCTCCAATGAGTGCCAACTCACACTTCCCAAAGTAACTATATTCTACATCGAAGTGCAGTAGGAGCTAATGCTATCCTTTATGTGGAGAGTACTTTTATCATCTTAAAAGGGAGATGAGGGAGACAATTCATGGTTATTGTGTAAGTCCACTTAAAATAATCCCAATATAACCATCTTCGTTTGAAACTTTGTGCTTAAGAGAAACTTTGCATTGACAACTTTAAAGTTGCTTTATTTTTTATTTTTAAGCATTCATGTGCTTGCATAAGCATCAATATCAACTCTGTTAGTCTGTTGTGTATCTCACAACTTCCTTCCAAATTGTATGGAGCAGATATACTGTATTTCTTTATTTATTTTCATTATGATATTTTTCCTTCTTCATATGTTTGTCTTATGATGTCATTTTGCAGTGGACTTGTAATTTGTTATCTATACAAGTACCCCTCAACTTTTCTGACAGCATATATCCTAAACTGTTACTTTAGTTAATTAGGTACTTGAACTTTTTTTTTCCTGATCAATTTTATAGAAGAACTTGAGAAATAGGTAAATTATGGCAGGTACAGATCTGCGAATGAGCTAGTGCCCCCGTTCTGTGGGCCCATTTAAAAAATGCTTGGCCTTTTGTATACGTTGCCCTCATCATGGTATATTATTTTTAACTGTTTAACATTTTAAATATAAATGTTATCTCTTTTCTCTCTCCTCCACTAAATGACATTCATTCTATTATTTTCATTTATATTTTATCTCTCACTCTCTTTCTCTTTCTATGAAATAACAAACTCAGTTCCTAAGGGGACAGTCCAATGGCAACAGCCTACTTTCCCTAATCCCGTGATCTGGGTTCAATTCTTGTTGTAATAAAAAAAAAAAGAAATAACAAACTCAAAATGTGTTTGCTTGTTTTTGTTTCCCCACTCACCCTCTCTCTCTCTCTCTCTCTCTCTCTCTCTCTCTCTATATATATATATATATATATATATAATTTTGTATATACAAATTAAAAACTAATATTATTTTTTTTTCAGTTATGTTTACACTACAAACATTATTTCTTTTTCTTTGACTTTTATACTTCCATTTTCTCATCTTCCTCTTTCTCACTCAAAGAATAGCAATCCACTATTGGAGGTTTCAAACTTTTTTCAGCTTCAATATTGTAAGTATTTATTATTATTATTATTTTTCTATTCTTCTCTTTACATTTCTTTCTTAATTTTTTAAGGCATATATATTCGATATTTTTTCCTTCATTATGTCCTCTTATCTGGTTAAACAAAATAAATAAACTATGAAAGTAATAGACACTAAAGTGTTTTGATGCGATTTTAAACTTGTTCAGTCATTGAGTTTGAGAATTGAAATTTTACCCGAATTTTTTAGATGTATATATTCAAAATTCATTGTTTCACAATGTGAAATGTATGACATATTTTATTAACCTTCGAACTTGATATTGCTTCTGTTTTTTGTTTTCAATTTTGTGTATGAATATTTTATATTTTAGTAATGCCTATTGCATAACATTATCTTTATTTCAATAAGATTTTGCTTTTGAGTTTAATTTGTCCAACTCTTGATAAATCCAACAAAATAAATCTTTGAAATTTACGTAAATATAATAGTGGAGTCATTTGCACTCTACAAAAATTTTTAAAAAGTCATTTCTCAAAATTATAAGATAATATTTTACTTTTATTTTATTTTAAGAATTTATGTGGTACTTTGTTGACAAAATAATAATTTTAAGTAATTGCAATTGGCCAATACTTATCTTATTTTACATAATTGTGTAATAACTTAGTTTTGATGAAAAGATACTACATAATTGGATAAGGATAAAACGTTGTGCCTGATTGTAAAAGTTTAATATCATACGGAAATTTTAGTATTAGTTGTAGGATCAGTTGTGTACTATTTTATGTATCATTAAGCTATGCTAATTTAGAACAGTTGGATCTCTGTTCCTGTATAATGTTCTTCCGTTTGTTGCTGAAAGGACAACCTGGTACAAAATATTCTTTTCATCATTCCAAAATTCAATGAAGTCCTTTTTCATGTATGGTCACACTCATAGTTCTGATTCTGGCCTTCTGCTTCTAGTTGTGGTTTAATTTGAACTAAAATTGGTCTTTTCATAGTCAGGTTGCCCGTTGCATATACTTTTAGGCTCTGTTTCTTACTCTAGTTGCTTGAGCAGCGACAGTAATATAGAAGTAGCTTCCTATTTATTTATTATTTATTTTTCTTTAGCTTCCTTTTATGGATTACATTCAACTGGTTTAGAATCTTGCTGGCTATACTAAAGTTTTTGGTGCTCTATGCTAAATGACTATAGTTCTGAATTAAGTAGGAAGTTTCATTACAAGCAGTTCTGTTCATTTTATCTATGTTGAGAGAGACTGCATTATAGGAACAATGGCTAACCCATCTTTGAGGTTCAATGTCAAGGAGATTAACAAAATAGGTTGGCCCGTAGCCATCATCAAACTTCTCAGCTCGGGAACAGTTGAGACACTTGAAATTCATATGGTTTAGCACGGTTGGCTACTAAGGAGTCCATCGGTTACCACTGGATCAGAAGTCTGGTCACAATGAGCTTTGAAGTAGTCATAGGCTTCCTTTACCTGATTTCAGATTGTTTTTGTGTCATGCTTATGGTGCAGTATGGAAGTTTGTAAACATAACATGTGCTGTCTGGTCCTCATGTTTGTAGTTCATTCTCAAATGGAGATCAAGTCCATAAATCGTTCCAAATAGTGATGGATCCAATTGTATGTGGTGCAGTTGGATATCGATTTTTGGTTGATCATCTGGAGGTTTATGATCACTCATGCCGATTCCATGTCTAAAGTTAGTCTCATATCAAGGAAAAGCACCCTGAAGAGGAGCATATCTTTGAGCAAATTTGAGTAATTAATAGTCCTGCTAATACGTGATAAATTGTTCCACAATCAGCCTCTCCAATTTCTATCGAGTTGTTATCTTCAGTTGAATCTCACTGTTGGCCAGATGGGCCGACTACCTTCCACTCCTCTATTCTTAGCATTTGTATGATTCCTATGTCCATATTAACATGAATTCTTTTTCCCAACACAAGGTGACTTTGGTGACTTCATGTTAATAATTCAGTTTGCACCATCAGTCAGTCATTCACATTTGAGCACTGCAAAATTCTCCCTATCAATGTAGTTTACATTATCTAGCTTGTTTAAATGATCGTTAGAGCACGATCCCAACTGATGCTTCTTACATCTTTCAAATCCTGATATTTGAGCTATTTTGCAGATATCTCCAGTATTTGTGATTTTGACTTCCTGAATAATGTCTAAGCAATTTTTATGATGTTTTTGGTTTCATTACTCCTGAATTACGAGTATGAGGCCTCAAATTTTGCTCTCAATTGACAGGTTAGGGTCTGATGAAAGAAAGTTGGTTCATGCAGCAAAAGAGAGGACAAGGTTTCCAGGGTCAGTTGTACATGTTCTCTGTGAACTCTAGGAACTCTAGGACTTCAGCAAAAACTAGAGAAACATCCTCCAAAATTAGCTTTCCAGTTAAGCCTCGCTTTATGCAATAAAGATTTGTGCTTTACCAATGTTAGACATGATTGCTTCAGCCCTAATTGGAGCTGAAATTGTTAACACCTTAAGAGAGTGAGTTTGAACAAAATTGTTGCAGAGAGACCAAGACTCATGTTTCAAAAGCGTCAGTATTTCAAATCATGCCTGTCAATGCCCATTCCATTATCCGACTCTGATTAAATTTTATGAAAACACACAAACAAATTGAGTTAATGGACAATCTTTCCGGTTTGCTAGGATCTTTAGTTGTATCCTATTGTCTTGTAAAATGATACATGCATTTGTAACATTTGTATTTTAAAACCGAAAGCAAAGTTATCAAAGCCATTGTAAACCCAGGCCCCTGGGAGGTGGGGGGGCACCAATACTGAATCTTTCCCAGAGGATATTGGAATGGGCATCGACAGGCATGCCAAATAAATGGACATAGCGATGTGTCATTACAAGAGATGAGGATCCCGTGAAAAATGCATTTTGCTGAGCAATCTTATATATAGTTTTTGTATGTGTGTGCGCGCGCGTGCATGTGTACAAGTATATAAATACAAAACCTACGTATGCATGTAGACACAAGCATTCTATTCTTCCATGGTTCAAGATAGCAGAAATACGTAAGCTAGATTTGAAGATCCTAATTATTCTCATTTCTACAAGACCTTAGAAATTGAAAACCACATAAAAGGCCTTGACCATGTCTATTCTCTTCCTATTTCAGTGTAGTGCATCTGTGCGTTGCAGGTTATGCCAGGTAATTTGCTCAGCAATAGATGAAATTCACAAGGAAACAGTGAAAACAGTTTGTAACTATAATCCAGGAACAATAACCAAGAATATATAATAAGATGTGCCAAAATTTGCCAGTATTCTTGTTCCCACCTGTTGCAAGATGACCATGGAGCTTCCCAATCCAAGATAAGGGAGAAATTTTTTTAACTTTATTATCATTGAATTTGCCACAAAATGCACATTAGTTTCTGATTGTTTGTCGACTAAATTGCCAACTACAACTTTATCCATGGGGTAGAAGGGCTGAGGTTTCATGGCTAAGAAAATTGACCGATAGATAGTCATAAGAAGATTATGTATTTCTTACAGCTAGCACAAATCCATCATACCAGAAACCTCAACCGGGAGCAATGCCAGTTTCAAGACCAATGCTCTCAGAACCTCCTCTCCATTGGTTTGGTAGATTTAGACGTTGAAGCAAGACTATTGTTAGGAAATCCACTGGGCTTCTTCATGGGAGAAACACTGCAAGACAAAAGTACATACGTTAAGGATTGGCATCCATCTGGTGCATCCACGTGACTTGAACATGTTGGATATGGACACATAGCCGGCATGCCCACATGCGTTGGAGACATGCCCAAATAAAAAATGATTAATATGTTATCTCATACATGACCCGTACACATGACCAACATGGCCGTGTCAACTAGCAGACTTTTTATTTTTCAATTTTTGACACAAAATCAAATCTTTATAATTTTAAAAAGCAATTTAAACTCTATCAGATGGATATAATAATAAAATTAAAATACATATTCTAACTAGTATTATCATACTAAGCATTGCATTATTAATATTTTCACATGTTAAAGTTGATTGAATATTCAGATATCATAGTGAGTGGGTGTGTGTGTGCACGCTCGCGCAAGTCTCTCTCATGTCATCCTTTTTTGGGTTTTATGCCCCGGTGTTCATGTCATATTGTGTCTCAAGTTGCTGTCCAGGCTATCTAAATTTATAGTATACAAACGTACATGACCAAAGCACAGGAGGTTTACCTATAGCCCCTTTGCAATGCACTTTTCCTCATCGCTGCCAGATTTTGTACTTCCCGGCTGAAGAAAGAAACAAGAAATCAATGCATGCTTGAGAAACGTAAGTATCGATAACAGGCACCATTGCCTCTATAAACATGTTAAGACACTATGGTCTGCAAGCAGAATAATGGGAGCCAACAACAAAGTCTCCTCAATATTTTTGTCCCTGATTTTAGGATCATAAGTATCTTGATGACAGTCCAGAGGAAGCTTCCTACTAGTTGCTCTTATATTATCCCAAGGGATAATCAGAAGCTCTATAGAACCAGTGGATAAGAACCCATTTTGATGAGGGAGATCAAGTCCAATCAAACTAATCAGATTTGAAGATGACCGAAAAGAAATCATATCACATGTTTTGATAAGAGTCTAACTTCAGTAACTTTGGTCTTATATGTTAGTAAACTTGGTCTTATCTAGAACTTTTCCTTGGTATCTGCTGAAAGTTTACGAGGGTTAGTGAAAAAATCTTGCTTTTGAAGTTAGCAGCCCCAGGGGTAGCCATCTTGTGTTGGACATCCATGGGTAACACATGAAAGCTTAAAAGTGATCATGGATGATTTTAAAACAGAAAATTGCAGAGGAGCAACAAGTAGAGAAAAATAATTATCCCGTGTGAGAACAATGAAACTTTAGAATGCCTAAGTTTCATCCATACATACATATTATGATATAATACTACCTGTTAACAACTTGCATTTTTGCTTTCTTCATGATGTTGCTCTTCACATTGGAAAAGTTGTTGCCAGGTCCACCTTCAAATGAATTTGGAAGGTTACAAAACATTATTTAACAACCATAAATGCCTCTCTTTGTTCAATCAGACTTTTCAAGTTGTTGTAAATGACAAGTAGATAATTTTGATGACATAACTCAAAAGAATAAAAACAATGTACCTCCAAAAAAGCTTCTTTTACTCCCTGGAGGAACCTTGGTGCAAAGCTGAACTTGCCGACTTTGTTTCCCTACAACAAACAAACAATTGAAACATTAGCCAAAGATACCAATATCTCATGTTGCATCACAGCATTTTCAGATCCTGATAGGCAGTGAGATGGACCCTTCTTGTCCAAAGCAGTAGGAACAAAATCTTAGCATGAAAGAAATTCACAAGCTAAGGGGCTGGAAAAGTATCTATCCACCGGTTATCCTGCTTCTACATTTTGTGATTGGGTAATCATCATCAAAATTAGCTTTTGGTTCTTACCTAGCCCTGAAGGCTGCAGAATAGCCTCTACTGAACCACTGAACCAGAATAAATGTCATTTCCTATTTTTCCTTTCTCCTTCCGACTTAGTGCAATAGAATATGTGAGGAACCCCAAAGGTAGTGAGGAGAAAATAAATCTTGAAATAAATATGTTGCCATGAGCATAGCATCAACACTAGGAGAATCACTTGCCTCTCGAAGCTAACCTATAGAAGTTTCAAAATTCCCAAGTCGGACATGATGTTAAAGGTTGAAATTGGTGGACACTACCTAATGAAATAAGAATGCCTGTCACCTGCTTTGGATGTAGGAAAGTCGCATCTTTATTGCGAAAAAGTACTCAAATTGCTTGTTTTTGGTGTATTTGGATGGAAAGAAAATTAAGGAACTTTAGACGTCAACCCATTGGTCTGCTATGGTGTAAGATTGTCTTTTATGCATCTCTTTGGACTCATATCACGTCTCCAGTGATTTTAGTTTGTAGAATTTAAAAAGGGATAGAAAAGAAGTCTTATACTATATTTCCTACTCCTTGTATTTCTTAGGAGGACTCATCATCCCCCTGAATCTCTTCTCGTAACATCTTTCTTAGATACACCTTTTTCTATCAGGAAAAAAATGCTTAAAAGAAAACCCAGTGTCCATCGACTCATTCACTTATACTGACTTAACTATGAAATATAGGGAAACGTATTAGGCAGCATAACGCTACTTGCAGTAACTGCACCTTGAGTCTTAGTTGTAGATGCATCAACTGGTACTATGAACTATTCCTTGGTTGAGATTTCAAATTGTCATCTTCCAAGCAGTGGAATCATTTAAACACATTTCAACCCTATGTAGAATGTAGGTATTGCTAGGCAGACATAATTTTAGATTTTGGAAATCCATCGCTTGTACTTAGGAAGTGGACAGCCTTAGAACACACTGAAGATGTGAATAGCCACATAAAAGCATCCAAGAACAAGTATCGGTCCAGCATGATGCACTTCATATGGAAATATCAGCAAATGCTGATCAACAAGAACAAGTATTCAACAACCTTCTTGTATCCTCTTTCAAGCACTATGTTTTCTTGTGTGCGCGTGTGTGTGTGTGAGAGAGAGAGATTCCACAAAACTTACGATCTTCTTCTTTTTTAAAACGTTGCTTAAATCGATCAATTGACTTCTGCTGAGCCTCATCAACATCCTTCTGTTTAGCCTGCAAGTATCATACATATTTGATTCACAGACTTCCATTAACAAAAGAATGATAATTGCAGATGCATGCTCAAGAAACACCAGTTATTGTTTCAAAAAACATGTATAGAAGAAAAGGAGAAAACGAAGTGTACCTCATATAAGTCCTTCCATTTGAATGTTACTCTTTTCTGCTTCATCCTATCCACTACAAGACTGGTGTTTTTAGCACCAAACTGCAACTCATAAAACTTTTTCCACAATTTATCAGTAACTGGACTGAGATCTCTATCCTGCGAAAAAGAGCAAATAATACAATTAAGAGACCAAAAATGAAAGCAATGTCCTTATTAGAACACTACATAAGGTAGTCTGTGTCTTACTTTTGTTGAGTTCTCAATGTGCATCAACTGATCTACTGTACAATGTGGCAGAATCTGCCCGAGAAGATCTATATCTGTCTCACCAACATCACCAAGATATCTAACATTGTCTATTGCTGTCCGAATACATAGTTCCACCAAAGAAGGAGCCACTTTTTGCATCATCATTTCCCCGTGCAGTATGTTAATTTGTCCTGACCTCATTCGTAGCATATTCCACTCTACGACTGGAACAACAGAAGATTAGTATTAGATACCGTAGAATTCAAGAGCAACCAGTAAGCAACTAAAGTAACCAAAACCCTACCAACAAAAAGGACATATTTTGATACCTATATAATGATTTCTCTTCTGGTGATTTTAGTGAGTGTGTGTGTATGTATGATGTATCTATGTCTCTATTAGTCCAACATATTAATTTAAAAAAAAAAACCCATTAAATTCTAATTATTTTCTGCATTTAATTTCTCTTCTGGTGATTTTCCTGATCCACAAGAACAGTCACCTGTTATTTGATTCTCGAAAATTAAAGACAAATCTAATTTATTTCTTTGACTTGTGTAATTCGGAAAATCTGTGAATAGCAAAGCGAAAATACTCGATTTTTGTTTCTCAATTGATTAAAAATAAAAAAATTAAACCAAATCAGAAAAAGAGAGAAATAATCAAATCAACATAATAATAGAAGCAAAGATTTAGATATATAGAAATGATTGAAGCTTACAACGTGATCGGGGATCGATCGACGGCGATCAAGAGGCCGACCACAGACCGCACAATTCGATCAATCGGAGAATCAGGATTGAATCAATCCCGATCACCACGATTAAATTTTATGGATTTGGGATAAATACCATGGTGAGAAATTCAATGGATCGAGAATTTAGGTCAAGATCTTTTAGGTTTTCCTTAATCTTTCTGGCTTTGGTGTTATTCAGATGGTCTCGTTGGTTTGGGAGGTTTCGAGTGCGGTGAGACGTATGCTTCTTATGGTGCACGGCCCTTCCTTTTACCAAAAGCGTGCCCAATTTAATTCATGATAAATTAAATCTGCATTTCTTATTAATGCCCTCAATGGGTAAAAATATTGGGTACCCCTCACATTTGTATGTCCAAAGTTTAGGAGCTTTCAGGATACCATGATTCCCAAATCTAAGCAAAATTAGATAAATTTTTTTAATTACAACATTTAAAGTCCTTCTAAATAAAGACAAAGAAAAATTTGAGAATGAAAAAAATTATGTTAGAAAATTTTTATTAAATTGAATCTGATAATCCTCGAAGTGAATTAGTCAGAATATGACTTTAGATAGATACTGGTTGATTATTTAAAAAAATAATAATAATAAAGGCAAAGTGAAACAACAATTTATCGTTGTAAGGTTACCCAAAAAAGGAATTTTGATTTGAGGCAGGAATCCCTTTTTTTCAAAAAATGTGCAAGTTTTGAATCATTTTTATTTTTAGGAAAAATTAAAAGCAATGGATTCACCCTAAAGTTATGGGGCATACATGTTACCAGTTATGGATAAAAGGTAGGAAACTTGAATTAGAAAATTCCAAGTTCTTCTTCTTCTTTCTTTTTTTTTTGGGAAAAGGTTTATGGTGATGATACATAAACAATTAGTCAAAAAAATGATTAACATATAATTCATAAATTATAATATAATTTGAAAGTAGAATATAAAGATTGAATGAGGAGTCTCTGCACTTTATTTCTTTTCATATCTTATCAACTAATTTAAGAAATATGAAATGTTATTCATAGAAAAAAAAGGTTTTTATAATTACATGACGTTGTCCAAGTAACTAGTATAGCATCAAATTCGGGAATATCCTCAACCTCCATATTTTACATATGCTTTGGTTCCGATGTGCCACTTTGCTTAAGAAAACCAAGTCAGACTTACATGTAAATCAAATCGACTCACTCAATATGGAACAAACGTTAAATTTAGACAGTAGGTTAACTAAGTCGACTCAAGTAAAATCAAGTTGACTTGTCAAGTGTTATAATTTTTCTAAATTTAAACGATAGTTTAGACAAATGAATTCACTCTGAGTCAAGTTAATGAACACACTTAAAATTAATCCAAGTTTAAGATTAAGAGCAAGTCGACACACCCAAAACTAAGTCAATCTATCCTATAGGAGCATTCATAAAATTAAAAAAATTTAATAGTCTAATAATTAAAATTTTCAAAATGTAACAATCAAAATATAATATAATTTATTAAGGTCAAGTCGACCTATATATTCTAGATTTAGAATATTTTAAAAACTCTTAAACTTCAGTCTAAGTCGACTTGAGCACTCTATACTTTGAACATTTTCAAACTCAACATCATGTCGACCTAGGCATTTACATAATCGACTTATACATGTGTACTATAGTGAGAAATTCAAGTGCTACTAAGCATTAGTCGACTTATATATTGTACAAGTCAACTTGCACAAAGTTTAAATTTCGCAAAATAATTTAGGAGTCGACCTAAAATTAAAACAAGTCAATGTACTTGAGCCACTGTATGAAAAATATTTAAGTGTTAGCAAACACAAGTCGACCTGCACAATGCTTGAGTTGACCTGCACATTGATAGAACATAAACACAACTCAACCAGAAACAATCACATGTTAACATGCGTAAGCCACAATGGAAATATACTTAGCAAAAAGAAGTTCAAGTTGATCTAATAAAAGCACAAGTCGACTTGCAAAAACCATTGTATAAAAATTGTTTTAGTACTATTAGATCTAAGTTGAACTGTTAAAATGGATGTCGACCTGCATGCACTCAAACCAAAAAACACAAGCCGACTTGAAGCACGTTCTTGTCAACCTACATAAATCTTAAAATGAAATACATTTAAACAGAATGAAATCCAAGTTGACCTAATGAAAGCATAAATCGATTCACATTAGCTACTATCTGAAAAATGCTTTAAGTCCCATTAAGCATAAGCCGACCTACATTAGCCAAAAGCCTAAAGAATTCAAAAAACAGTTGATCCAAGGAAAGAAGAAATTGACTCATTGTGAGTAAAGCTTAGTTGCTCAGAAAAAGTTATTCAAACATTTAATGAAAATTCATCCATCTTCAATAGTTATCTGTGAATCATTCAATGCCATTAAATGATTCTTAATGGCTATCTATTGTATAAGTTTATAAATACAACGCTACAATGAATGAAGAAGTATAGATTGGAACATCAGAGACATCAAAAAGCGCTCATTTAATTCTTCATCGTGTATTTAATTTTTCTGTGTTTTATTTTAGTATTGAGCTATAATGATCAAATCTGAAGTTAAGCTTCAATTTGAATCTTTGTTTCACTTTCAAATCTTTGTAAAGGATCAAAAGAAATAGTTCTTTTAAATTGGGCTTAAAAGTAATAGTGTAAAACAATTTTAGGGTTTGCTAGCACATGTTGAAAACTATTGAGGGGTGTTTGAGAAAAACACTTATGAGATTTAATTAGCATCTATACAATCTAATTGTTTGTACTATTTTTAGACAAAATAGTAGATTGAAAAATCCAAATAGAGTTTGAGAGTAGACGTACACCAAAGAAAGTGAAGCCATTATGTATCTCTAGTGTCTTGATTTTCTCTCTCCCTTTCTTCTAAATTTCTTTATAAAACTCAAAAAATCTCAAAAGTGTCAAACCAATCTATTCACCTTTTCTAGATTGTTACGAACTAGTTCTTTAAAAAACACATGGAAGAATAAGATCATTTTTATAACTTTTCTTGATCAAATATTCACTATAATGGATATATTATATATGTCTAGATTGTTTTAATCCACATAAGTATTTTCACAATTCGATGGAATAAAACTCTCGATAACTTGAATTATGTGCTTTTGATAAATTTAATCTTTACGAGATTTTCATATAAATATCATCATTGAGTGAGTCATATAAATAAGCTATAATTACATTTATTAAATGCATTTCAAATCTTTTATGTATTGCCTGACTAATGAAATAACAAAAAGTAACTGCACCAACCACAAGAGAATATGTCTATTCATAATCTGCTTGATTTTGTGAAAAATTTTGAGCAACAAGACTTATATCACAAAATTTTATTTTTCTTATTTTATTTTCACACAAATATTTGTTTGGATCCTTATAGAACATTCGTACCCTATTTATAGACTCTCAAGAAAACTTTTAGAGTATATGACTTTTGAGTTTCATAACCTTTGGTGTTTTGACATAAATAACAACAACGACAAGAAATTGAATATTAATTTTAAACTCTGAGATCAGTCATTTGAAAGACAAATATAAGTTAGTTAAACTTACAATGACAAAGGGTCTAATTCTTCTACGCCATCCGTTTCTATCTAAAATCATCTTCTCAATTAATTCCATAACTATCATATCTTTATGGATACATTGCATCTAGATTTTCAACGGTCTATCTCGACGTTTCATTAAATCCCCTATGGTTAAACTCTCGGTCCATTTGACTGGTGCGTTTTTGGGTTTTCATTGTATATGTTCAAACTATCTCAAATGACACTTACGCATCTTGTCCACAATTGAACTCATGCCCAACATATTACGTATCTCTTCATTTCTAATTCTATATATCCTAGTTTTACTACACATCCAGTTGAGCATCCTCATTTCAGTTATAGTCATTTTATATTCTTGTTGTTATTTAATAGTCCAATAGTTAGTACTATACAATAGTACAGGTCTTATTGTGATTTTATAAAACTTCTCTTTCAGATGCAGTGGCATTGTGCGATCATAAAGAATTCCAGATACCCTTCTCCAGTTCATCCAACCCACTTAGATCCTATAGTTTGCATCCTTATGTTAGTATCGTTTTCAATGACGGACTCTAAATATGTAAAACATTCACTTTTCGGTATATCCTGACTTTCTAATTTGATCGTTTTTTCATTATTTTGGTAATTGTCATTAAATGTATATCTTATATACTCGGTTCTTGATCAACTCAATTTAAATCTTCTGAATTTTAGTGTGTCCCTCCATAACTCCAATCTCATACTAATACCCTCTTTAGTTTTATTAGTCAACATTATATAATCTGCAAATAGCATACATCATGATATTTCATCTTGAATATTGTTTGTGATTTCATCTATCACGATTGCAAAAAGAATAAGATTTAATACTGAATCTTAGTGAACTCCAATATTAATTGGAATGCTATCATTTATATTTTTGCAAATTTTTATATTGATAATAATTCCCTTATACATATTTTTTATGAGATTAATGTATTTGACAAAGATTCCCTTCTTCATCAACGTCCACCATAATACGTCTCTAAAAACCCTATCATATATTTTTTTAGATCAATAAATATCATATATAGTCTCTCTTATGTACTCTAAATGTCTCCATCAAAGTCTTAGTAAGTGAATTGTTTCGGTAGTGGATCGACCAAACATAAAGTCAAATTGATTTTGAGATACCCTGATCTCTAATCTCAATCTATACTCAATCACTCTCTCTCACAATTTTATAGTATGACTCATAAGTTTAACTCTCTTATAATTAGAGTAATCATGTATGTCTCATTTTTTTTTATATAGTGATATAAGTGTATTCTACCATCATATTTGGGACATTTCTTGATTTGTCAAATTTTATTAAAAAGATTTATCAACATTATTATCCCAATTCACCTAAATATTTCAACATATCAATAGGAATATCATCGGATGCTATAGGCTTATTAACCTTCATTGTCTTTAAAACCTCTTTTACTTCATTATTTTATAACATAAATAAAAGAATATAAATATTGCATAACAAGGAGAAAAAATAAACTTATGACTTAACAAATTTTTATATGTATATAGACATACACAAACCTTTAATATTTATAATAATAATTATTAATAAATTGATTAAACATTTCATCTATCTTATCTTATATTTCAATCACCTCTCAACAAGGCAATCAAGAGACACCAAGTAGACTACTTCACAAGTGAAAGCTAAGAAATGAAATGTCAGACCAATACCAAGGTAAAGCTCAAAGGAAAAATACAAAGAGAAAATTGGCAACCAATCTATTAATTAAATGATGCCATTGGTACAAAATTATGATCATTTGATCTGAAACAATGAATACAACTGACCAAGAGATTTAGTATAAATGGTGACTCAAATGATTCCAAACCATTGTCTACAATAATACAAAAGATTCAGGGTTCAAATTTTGTCTGCTTTCCACTGCCAACACAATGCGTTAGGATTATTGACAACCATCTTCTCCTAATTGAACCTGCAGATGGAGTCATGAAAAATTCTTCAAACAATGTTTGGCCTTGAACCCTTTCATGCACATTTTAATTAAGAGATACTTGAAAAAAAAAATCCTTACATCTCTTAAAATCTGCTTCCAAAAGTTCAACACATGCAAGCTTCGTATTAGCTTCCTTTCAAAGCCACATCTGCCATCAATGGAGGTACAAACCTGTGACCTTGAAGAGTCTGCTCAAAGATATGGCCTACTTTTAACAATTTTGCCTGTCAAGAAAAGAAAAAGAGAAAAAAAAAAAAAAAATCCGTCAGCCACTAAGTTTCATCCTCTTAACTGCAGCTGTGATAAATTCTAAAGGCTGTAGGATAGTCATAGGCAGGGTTCATATTGCAACTCTGTAATAAGCACTTATACTTTAAGCAAAAAGTCTGCAAGTTGAGGAGATAAAACAAGGACAAGCCTTTTAAGGCAGCCTGCAATACATTTTAGTTGAGGGCCACTCAAACATAATAGTGCATGGACCCAACATAGTCTCCATACATTTGGCAAGAACCCCCCCTTCAAGTCTTTATACATTTAGCATTTAGCATTTATTTCAATTTTGTTCTTGCCATTGCCTCATTTTTGTTGTGCATATCCCGCTTCCCCAAGTCCCATTTTAAGTGGCTCTAAGGAATAATAAACTCAAAAGCAGCACCTCATCAAATGCTGCACCAATAATTTGGAGACCAACGGGGAGGCCATTGGATCCCCCTTCAACAACTCCACATGGCAACACCAATGCAGGCAGCCCAGCAAGGTTGACATTGACCTGTGAAATACCATATCAGACTGCCAAAAAAGGAAAACAGAAAAGAATAACATAGAACAATACCACGGCAATCTAGATGAAATTATATAAACCATATCTAGCGGGAGAAATTATTTATCAGAGGAGACTAAATAGGCATGTAGGTGAGAATAATGAAGGATTTGAAGCCATACATGAAAACTTTGACTTTGGTGGAAGGAATGAGACGGGAGTACCATTTTAAAGTTTGTCATAACATTCGATTTGACACTCATAAACTCTATCTTCAAGAAAAGAGAGTCGCACATAGTTACATATAGAAATAGGATAAATGTCAGCAAAATAGATTTCTTCCTTTTTAGAAGGGGTGATAAAATGACTTGTAGAGGATTTTAATTTTAAATGTGCGCGTGCCTAAAAGAGGGTTAAAAAAAGGAACACCAATTTATGAAGCTAAGAATTATGTGATGGAATCTAAAAAAGGAAAAAGTGGCAACATTTAGAGACAAATTAACTCAAGTCGCTACCTGATATGCTAATGATGATTCGAAAACCATATGAGTATAAACGTCTAATAATATTAAAATTTTAGGTAAGAAGGTTGTTTACATATCTAGCGTTCAGATACCAATAGGTAAGAAGTCAAGATGACGGAATAAGGAAATTCAAATTGTTATATAAATTAAACGAGAGTGTCATAGGAACCTTAAAAGTAAGAGAGATAGCGATACATTCAAGAAATACAATATTGCAAAAAAAAAAGTGTGAAAAAGATTATTTGCGAATTAAAAAATAAGATGTATAATGAATTATATAAAAAACTAGAAAATAATAGCAGAGAAAAGGAGATTTACAAAATTGCAAAACTAAAAGATAGGAAGGGAAAAGATCTAAATAGTATTAAGTATATTAAAAGTGAGATCAATAGTATTCTTATAAAGAATAAGTAAATAAGAAATCGTTCCAGAGATTATTTTGATAACCTATTTAACGTTGAGGGTACAAAAAATATCAACGATATCCTGATACCAGTAGCAGAGATCAGCAGGGATTTGAAACACAAGATTTGCCCTCACAAAGTAAGGGAGACTTTAAAGAGAATTAAGAATAATAAAACAATAGGAACTGATGGAATCCCTATTGAGATGTGAAAGTGTTTGGGTGAAATATAGATAGGAATGTTGATAGATCTTTTTAACAAAATTTGACAAATCAAGAAAATATCCCAAACATAGAGGAAGAGCAGAGTTGTACCACTATATAAAAGAAAAAAGGAGCCGTATAAGATTGTTCTAATTACAAGGAAATTAAACTTATTCGTCATACTATGAAATTGTAGGAGAGAGTAATTGAGCATAGATTGACACTAGAGGCGAGTGTCTCAAAACCAATTTGGGTTCATATCAAAACGATTCACTACTTAAACTATTCAGTTGCTCAAACATTCGATTGAGACATTTAAAACAAAGAAAAGAAATTTGCATATAGTATTCATTAAATAAAAAAAAAAAAACATATGATAGAATTTCCAAAGACATTGTGGTGGGTGTTGATGAAGAAAAGGATCTTCTTGAGATACAATGATCTCATCAAAGATATGTATAAGGGAGCAGTTACCACTTGCGGGGTTTTAAATGATAGTTTCTGAATTAACATTGGGTTTCACTAAAATTCAGTATTAAATCCACTCCTTTTTGCAATAACGATGAATAAAATAATGAAAAAGTATATAAGAAGAAATACAATGATGTATAGTTTTTTCTGATAATATAGTGCTAATTAATGAAACCAGAGACAGTATCAGTGCTGGACACACTAGAATTTAAAAAAATTAGATTGAATTGATGAAAAATTGAGGATATAAGAGATACATTTGGCAGCAATCATCAGAATGACAAAAAAACGATTTAATTAAAAGAACAGAACATACCAAAGAGTTAATGTTTTAAATATATTGTGTCAATCATTCAAAACGATAACAATATAGATCGGAATGTGAATCATAATATTCAAGTGGGTTGGATAAAATGAAGAAATGCATTTGGAATTCTTTGTGATCACACGATATCATTGCAGTTAAAAGAAAAGTTTTATAGAATCGCAATAAAATTTGCATTTTCGTATGCATCGAGTGGTGGGTCATTAAACAACAAGAGAATAAAATGGTTGTAATTAAAATGAAAATATCCAATTGGATGTGTGGTAAAACTAGAAAAGATAAGATTAGAAATGAAAAATTACATACTAAATTGAGAGTGAATTCAATTTTTGATAAGATGAGAGAATATCACTTACAGTGTGTTTGGATGGAGGGTTTGAGTGGGAGGGATTTTAAAGAACCCACCCACGTTTGGCAAAATAATTAATTGGAGGGGAGAGAAAGGGAGGGTTTTTATAAAACCCTCCAAACTCAATTTTTCAATTCCACCAAATCGGTGGGTTTTGGAGGGGAGGGATTCTCTTTTAAAATAATAAATACCAAATTTACTTTTATACCCTCTATTTTAAAACTCTAATAAAAAAAGAAATGATAAAATAGTAAATTTGTGTAATTTTTTATTATATTCCCTCCCTTTCCCTTGCCTAACCAAACATGATTTTTTATTTTACTATCATTTCCCTCCCTTTCCCATCACATATTTTGTTATCAAATATGATTTTTAATTTTACCTTCCTTTCTCATCCTTTCCCTCCCTTTCCCATCCTTTCCCTTACCTTCCTTTCTCATGTCTTTGCCAAACACACTGTTAAGGTAATTTAAACATGTACAACAAAAATCTAAAGACACCAATTAGGAAGAGTGAGACCTTAAATGTAGGAGATTTAGTAAAATGTCAGGATATATCGCCGAAATCTAGATATTAATTATTCATAAAGATATGAATGTCAAGAATTTAATTGAGTAGATTTTAAATAGAAATGAATAGTATAAGACAATTCGAACTAATCGAATTATTATTAATATTAAAATTAATATTAATATTATTAATATTATTATTACTATTATTTAAGTTTTTATGAATGGTTTATTTTTACTTATTTGTTTTCATTATTTTTATTTTTTTTGTTTTATCTTCTCTATTTTTGTTTTTAAATTTTAATTTTAATTTTTAATTTTTTTCTCTATCCTATATTGGCCTCTCAAACAGTAGACGTCAAAACTTGAAATTAAGATTCAGTTTTTTGTTGTAGTTAGCAATAGTAAAAATTGTACTGTACCATCTTTGATCACATGCTACTTGTAAAATATACCCCCAAAATTTTAATTTCAATAATACTCTCTTACAAGGAATGGAAAATTTTAATTTCAATAATTTTTTTTTGATATTTGTCTCTCAAATGGTCAACCCCAAAATTTGGGATAGAAAGTTTCGATTGTTATTGTTGTAATACTTTCCTACAAGGAATGGAAAATAAAAATAAATAAATAAAAATGGTTTAGCTTTCCCAGCAAGTGAAGACCCCAGAACCCTTCTAAATGAGGTCCAAGCTCAGCCATGCTGGTTATATTTCACCACAAGAAGCAGTAAAGCACACCAACATAGGTGCATCCTTTCACGCAAGAGGCTAAAGATTATGCTGTTCAGATTTTAGAGACTCCAAGCAAGCAAGCACAATCATGTGCAATGAAAGAAATGGACAAAGCATACCCCCAAATAAGTACAAAGAAATTGCTAACAAAAGTCCCCAGGGGGACAGCCTAGTGTTGATATTTCCCCTCCCCAACCCCATGATCTGGGTTCAAAACTCCTTATAACCAAAAAAAAAAAAAAAAAAAATTGCTATCAAAAGTTAATAAGGGTCAGGATGAAGCAGATGTCAATGGTGAAAGAATCCAGATATTTCAATTAATGTGCATCAAATGAATCAATCTAAAGAGCAAATAACAGGCCAAAATAATATCCCCCATCAAACAAGAGAGATTGATTCAACAAATTAGCATTGAAAACCTATCTGGAGAGAAAATAATATACACGGAGAATATTGCCTCTCCAAAATGCCTGATATCAAAGGATATGCAGCACGAAAACATTACTAGAAAACTGAAAGCCCATTAAGTGATCAAAATACACATGATCTATGCAGGACACTCCATCTTTTGACAATTTAAAACCAAAACCTATGCTTAAACTGGCCCAGCTTCCATACCAACAAGAATGCTAAGCTTCATCCATAATACAGAATCCATTTGAAGACAACATGACTACCATTATCAGGAATATATCTCCATGAAGTGAAAGAATCCACAAGATAGAAAAGCACATAAGATCTGTAGCCACATTGAGATATTGGTGGCCAGAAATTGTCCAATGTCATTATTTCCACTTCACATCGTGGTTTTGAAGAGCCACTTATCTCATATAAGGAGTCTCAATTAGTATGATATTCTTGATTAGACATTTCTCAACTCAAGAAGCCAATAAACGACAGCATAGGTCGCAGGATATAGGTGCAATTTGAGCAGAAGAAATATATATATATATTTATTTATCAGTAAAAAATTTAAGCAGAATATATTGCAAAGTCACAAAACAAATTGAAAGAACAAAAAGGTAAGGAATTCATCCTTTGTCCAAGTGCATGGTAACTGGACAGATCAGACTATTTCAGTAATTGAACAGACCATACATTAATAAGCAGATCAAAGGGGGAGTGCAGGTGCATATAGCTGATGAAATTCCTACTGCTGTCAAGTGCAGTCATTATCCTTTTCCACCACTTTAGCTAATATTGGCCTGACATAGTCTTGATTTGTAACATAATGACCAGTATGACCATGACTATGACAGTATCATACTCAGAAAAAACTTTTAATATTTAAATGCTTCAGGTCACTTTAAATAGAAGAACACAAACAACTTCACACCAGAAATTTGACCCAGTAGAACTCATAAAGAACAAAATAAGGATATTATGAAATTTTAATTAAGCAGAGTCAAAATACTTACAGTCATAATGTCGCCTGCATACATTGCCAATGGATCATTTTTCTTCTCACCTGTAAATAGGACGGTAAGTAGATCATACCATGTTTACACTAATAATACGAGCAACAGCAAGCAATAAGTCATACCAATACTATAAGCTGTGGATGGAGCTGCAGGTGAGATCAGGATATCATTTTTATCTAATGCATCCTTGAAGCTTCTCTGAATCAAGGTCCTCACCTAGAACACTATTTCAAGATCATAAAATGTTCCTCACAAACCAAAATGCTCTTGAGAGGATGTTTCTATTTATTAACCACAAAATCATTAAACAAGGTGAAGTGCTCCCCAAATTTTAGTTGGAGGGTATGAGAACTCCACATTTGATCACAAGCAGTTAAATGATGGAATTTATTAGCTCTATCACCTTCAATGATTAGAATACATGAAATACCAGAAATAAATGGTCGTTTACTATAAAATTTTTCTACCTGCTGAGCACGCTTGTAATATGCATCATAATATCCAGCCGAAAGAGCATAAGTTCCCATCAAAATTCTCAATTTGACCTGTACAAAGTGTTTGCACATGTTTCTCAAAAATCATACTGGGCATCCTTCATGCAAGCTAAAAAATGTCACAAAAGTAACATTATAGCACTTCCAGACAGGAAAAAAGTGCACTGACGGTCAAAGATGTAGTACCTCAGAACCAAATCCTTTAGCTCGAGAATCCCCATAGAGGGAATTCAACTCATCTGCACCAATTTGGTTTCCATACCTGAAGAAAGATGATCAAATAAGAGTAAGAAATTTAAGAAATTTCTTTATCAGTGTGAAACTAGGTAAAGAAACATCAGCAAAATTCTACTAAAGGTTGGGTGGGTGCTTCCAAGGTAGGCTTCTAAAGATGGGATTGCTTCTGCTCACCACTTCAATAATAAGACCTCCCAGCTTTATCCCTACTTTATTTCATCATGTCCTGTATCTATTGCCATATCTAACCTAAATACCAAATTTATTTTTGGCAGGTGAGCAAGAAAGGCAAAAACTCATTGTTTGGAAGTTTATGGTTTTACCCGTCCCCTCATTCTCTCCTCATTCTCAGTTTGGTTGGGCTTCCACGCATTGAATTGCTTCCACTTGCTGCTAATAACTGTCAACCGAATAATAAACCATCACATCTTTATCCCCCCAATAACTCACCCATTCCTGGACTTATTTATTGCCACCTCTAACCTACATAGTGACTTCATTCTTCAGCAGGTGAGGAAAAAAGCTCACTTGCACCCTGAAGCACGACAATAAACCACCAAATTTGAAGGTTTTATTGTAGGGCTAAAAGGGAGGCTTGCAGGTCTTTTAGAAATCAAATGGAGGCAATTGATGCATGAAGACAGCAAGAGGAGAAACTATTCAAGCCTGGCAGAGGATAACAATCCTGTACACAAGGAGCATGGTGCTCACACCCCAATGGCGCAGCTGCACCATGTACAAGGCTGGCCCCTTTGGAAACAACTGTGCCCCGAGGGGGCAGCCACACCCGCCAACCCACCAAGGATGTGAGACTTGTATTTTTGATTTTGTTTCTTTATTTATTTTGGTCAACTAGCATTTTTAGAACTCTAGTTAAAATTATACTAGACTTCTAATAGTTTTCTTATTTCACTAGAGTTTTATTAGGTTATTTCTTGTAGTCTACTCTAGCCTAGGCTTATTTAAACAGTTGTTTTGTCATTGTAATTCAGCTTTTGGAAAATTTTTAATAGAGAAAAGCTGATTCTTTTTTTTTTATTTGAAAGGGCTCCCATTGCAGAACCTTAAGGTTTGGGCCAACCAAACTTGCAGAGTTCTAGAGCTTGTACTCTAACAAACTCCACCACTACACTTCTACTGTGTCACTCACTCCCTCCCCTCCCGCGATTCCAGTTGAGATGAGTGTTGGAGCACAGTTTTCTAGAACTCTTTCATAACTATAATTTTCTCTCTCTTAACCAGTTAATAAAATCCCTATTTTAACATAATGCTCACAATGTGTGCACATTTAAAGCATTCTATAAATTGCTTGAATGTTATTGTGAACTTTTTAACATATGTGTCTCAAAACATGCATATAATTAGCACAAACTACCAAAAATATTGAATCAAAAAACATACGCAAGTTGAGTTTGCACTTTCTGCTTACAATAGGCATTTCAAATCCATGACACACAGCCACTGTGTGGTTTTCATGAATAAACTGTATCTGAGAATCTGAAGAAATGAAGATGACGAGTGGTCACAAGCTTTTCCTTGAAGAACTCTGGCTATCATTAATAGGGTAAAAGCCCAAAATAAATTGAAGTTCCAAAAAGCAAAAGATCACAGCTAAGTAGTACTTTTGAAAAATCCTTCCAATTCTACAGTCCTGGAACAAGCTTATGAAATCTCATTTGGTACAAAGAATTAGATTAGTTCTTTTTTAGTGGCATTAGTCCTCATATATCTCTAATCCTGAAGATTGTATAATTGTACAATCCTAGAACTGGGATCGAAATTAAAGCAACCATTATCCAAAGCTAGCAGCTAATTGAAGAAAGTGAGGGGAAGAGGAATACTAAAGTCTGATAAATATATGATAGGACTCATGGAGGAAAAAGAAAATATGGCACAGAAAGACCAAGCAGTGTCACCTTATACCATCATAACGCGACAAGTTGGAAGATGATTCAGACAATGCGAGGATATAGTATGCTGGCAATCCAAGGGAGAACGAAGGCAGGGAGACCTACAATATAATGCAAGAAAAACAGAATAATGGCTTGAAAATTTGAATGAATCCAGTGAATAACGGGGGGGAAAGAGAGAAAGACAAAAGAACATCGTCTAAAGAAAAACCTCTGTCACATTGCATCCTAGCTCTTCTAGGTGTGCAGCAGCTTCATAAATTGAAGATTTTATAGCTCCATCAACTCCATCATCAAGAGTTTCACGGATCACTCCAACTCTAAGCCCCTTTAATGGTTTAGACTCAAAGAAACTAGCAGATGTACACTGGGACGTAAAGTCAGGGACCTCCTGAAAATGGAAACCTTATATATAATTCAAAACCAAACGAAGTTGCATTGGACAAACTATTATTTCTAAAAAAATAATTGAACCTTCAACAAACAAAGTTAAGAAAAAATTAAAGAAAAAATGAACAGCATGAGAAAAATTACTCGCTTGCTAGTAGTTGCATCAAGCTGATCATGACCAGATATTGCATGGAGAAGAATCCCAGTGTCGACAACTGATGATCCGAAGCAGCCAATAGCATCAAGCGATGATGCATAGGCCATTAGTCCATATCTTGAAACACGACCATACGTTGGCTTTATTCCAACAACCCCACAAAATGATGCCGGCTGCCTTACACTACCGCCAGTATCACTTCCTAGTGATACCACACACTGCCCAGCCGAAACTGCAGCAGCTGAACCTCCAGATGATCCTCCTGGAACCCTAGATACATCCCAAGGGTTTGCAGTCACCTAATAAATGAACAGACGCAGCACCTGAGTAAACAAACTCCAGTTACCAGCTGGATGTATAAGCCCATTTTGAGACATCAAAACTAGATCCAAACTATATTGTATAATGATTACAAGGGAGCCAAGCTATTTCACTTGGTTTTAAGAAGTGCATGATAGCAAAAAGCTACAGAGAATAGACATGGACACAAGATAGAATCACAGCATAAATATAATGAGACAACAAAGTTCTCATACTTCCACATTATTGTAAGTCACAAACTTCAGTATAGTGTCGTGCTGTAAGATGTGTTGGTCATACATGGATCTTTTCTAGAGTGTACATGCAATTTACCCTATAAACCCTCCTCTCCACCCCCCCAAAAAAAAAGAACCCATTTATTTTCTTATAAAAGTAGCAAGAAACAAGAAAATCCAAAATGCTTCATCCTGGTTTCCTGTTCTTTCCTTTTATATTTCATTTAGGAATCCTAATTATATTTTTTAAGGAAATTAATATAATGAATAAAGATTTGCTTTTCTTTTCTTTTTTTCCCCCCCTCATTTCTACTCCTACAAAGCAACAGTTTCATTTTTCCACAAACTTTTTCTTTTCATTAAAAAGAAATGATTGTAATCTTGGACACGCCTAAAACTTCTAGTTCTAACCAAATGATACATTGAGACTTTTAAAACTTCAAGCTCATTTTACTAGTTTCATTTTTTTTCCCCTCATTTCAGCAGCAGTCTAAAATCTTTCAAATTTGTCATTGTGGAATACGCTAATTAATATATCAAGTCCCCTCCAATCCAAAAATTCTATATTTTTATGCAACTAGAATGCATTAAACATGAAATATTCACATTTCAACAAAAACCCTAAATAAACCCAAACCTGGAAAGCAGAACCTTCAGTGGTACTCCCCATGCCGAATTCATCCAAATTAGTCTTCCCAACAATAATCCCTCCACACTCCTTCACTCTCCTCACTGCCGTCGCATCGAAGGGTGGCCTATACCCTTCCAAAACCTTAGACCCTCCAGTCGAAGGCATGTTGGCTGTGCAAATATTATCCTTGACACCCACAAAAACCCCAGCAAGTGGACCCAACTCCTCATTCCTCTCAATTTTGCGGTCAAGCTCTTCGGCCTCTTTGATGACGGAGTTCGAAATGTGGAGGAAGCTTCTGATATGGGGCTCTGTTTGCTGAATTCGCGCTAAGTAGGATTCGGCGAGTTGGACTGCGGTTTGGCGCCGGGATAAGAGGGAGTGGCGGATGGAAAGGATGGTGGAAGAAGGTGGTGGTGAGGTTGAGGGAGGAGATTGGGTGGCTGTGGGTTGTGGGAGTGGGTGGGAAGCGCGTGCTGACGGGGTTATGTGCAAATGGCGGTGGCCTTTGAGGGGAAAGCGGTGGTGATGGTGGTGGAGGAGAGAGAGACGAGGGTTTTGGAGTGTTGAGAGCATTGTGTGTGCGTGCTGAAAGAGAGAGGATGATGCTCTCCGTTATCCAAGTAAAGAGAAATGTTCGTATTTAACCCAAAAAATGAAAAAAAAAAAAAAAAAAAAAAAACCTTCCGAATAAATATATATTAAAACTAATCTAAATTGATCAAATTTTTAAAATCCCACAAATATTATTTATTAATTCAATCAATACTATTTATGTATTAATTGAGTTTTTAAAACTCGATTAACCTCTAATATAAATAATATTGATCAAATTTTAAATACTCGATCAATTTATAAATAATATATGAATAACATTAATCGAATTTTTAAAATTCGATCAATTTATTAAAACTGTCGATCAAATTTTTAAAACGTAAAAATCCTGACTAAAAGATTGATTTTTTTTCGGAGGTTGTTTTAAATTTTATTTTTTTTAATTTTTTGGATCTAAATGGTTCATGGTCTCTCCAAGTAAACCGTCCCTGGGGTTTTGACTTCCAATTAGATGAGGCTTTTGCATCGAGAATATTTTTTCTCATGAAAATGTAAACATGCCCTAGTTTATGCTTGGAGTAAAGTTTTCAATGCTTAAACATTGAATATGATTCTCACTAAAAAAAAAAAAAAAAAAAAAAAACCATGTGAATAGAGGAAGAAATTTTAAAATTTCTGATAAAGGGAACCAAATACAATATACATGTGTACAAAATATAAAGGGATAAGGGTTATAATCTTTAGGGATGTAAACAAAATTAGGATTTGATGTAACCCTGGAAGTCATAAACATCGATGGAGAACCTTTAAAAACTCAAATTAAACTCAAGATCAAGGTGAGAAATTGATAAAAACGTAGGTTACAAGGAATATCAAGGGATAATTGTCATCCTTCGTTAAGAACGAAGCTTGAAGCTTCGTTAGCCACGGCTCTTCCCGATAGCCACGTCTATGGACAGAGAGTGATACGGAGCAAAGGAAATCCAAAATTGAGCTCAAAATAACGTTACATGACATAAAATATTGAATTGAAAGAAAAATTAGAAGGAATTGGCTCATTTTGCCACAAATGAAACTCGGAACTTTTGTAGCTATGGTGCTGGTGACTCCTTGTGATTGGAGCAAAAGAAAATGGTGGTGATGATGATGACAATGGAAATTGTTTGAGATGGATTTCGTCTTCACAGATCCGGTTCTTTTTGGACTCCATCGGACAACTGGTTGTGAGATTTGAGACCTGCAAAAGACCGTCGGAGGGTGTTCTAACGGAAAGACTCCGACGCTCAAGTCAGAAGAACGGTTTTCGAAATGAAAAGATAAACAGACTGAGAGAGGAGGGAAGACGGATCTCTCTCTATACTTTATGTGCCTTGTGTAGGATTAGAAGACTTACCTGGATTCATACCCCAATTGATATTACATAATATTTTTCTTAGATCCATGCCGCTGCGGATTCTATAAAACCCTAGTTTTCTTAAAAATTCGTTAGAGATTCTGGATCTATGATCATGAAAGATTCGATATTGCAGCTACTTAGGCAACTTAATTATAAAGGGAGATTCTTTCGTTTATTGATTTGATCTATTAGGTTTCCTTCTATATATGGAAGACATGTTCCGTACCAAAGTGGAGAATTCAGTTAAGCAATACCGATTGGGTATTAATAATCTTAGGGAGACGAATGTGTTTGACCTCTTTGATGGCTATCGGATGAGGGTGTTCGATTCCACCAAATCCTTTGTAAATCCAGTCGAACAATAGACCCTTCAGTTGGACAGAACAACTGAGACTCTTCGGGGAGGCAAGTCTCTTCGAGTGATCGGGGTGACTAAGATCCTTTCACGAGAATAAATCTCTTCGATGAACCAGGGCGATATCAGCCCATTCTCGCTTGAGTGTATTGATATCAGAAGAAAGGGAGGCCTACTTTACGTAGTAAGGTCTTCTAAAAGAGGGTCTATCATTTGCCCCATACTTATGGTGTCGTTTTCTAAAAAGGCGCCATGAGTAGTGGCTGTTCGGAATAGATGCTGAATTTTTAAGGTGAAGAGTGTCTCTTCGACTTCCGTGAATTGTGTTTCAACTATCCTTATAAAGGCTTGCATGAGACGAAGTCTGTCATTTTCATTGCTCCGTGTTATTCTTTCAAATTTCCTTTATATGTTGAAAAGTTTCTGCGAAAGTTATGACGAAGAGTCCTGTTGCTCAAGGCATTAACGACATCAGGAGTACCATGTCGGTATTGGAGCTTTAAGAGGTTCCAAACTGCCAAGCTAGTAGGAGACGACTATGCCTCAGTCTTTGCTATTGACAAAGATAGGGCGAATAAAACCCCTGAGGGCTGCATCCCAATGTATAAGCAAATGGTGAAATTTGGTTTGAAGGTACCATATACTAGCCCATTTACTGAAGTATTGCAACGATGGAATATATTTCTAACCTTATTGACTCCCGGCTCCTGGCGTCTCATTGTCACTGTAGTTTCTTGTTAGGGTTTTCTCGCTTCTATTTTGATTTCGACGTTCTAGCGGCACTTTTTTCTTTGGTGAGATATATGAGGAAATCTTTGGTCCAACATTGGTATAAACTGCAAACTTGCCTGAAATCTGATTGGGGATTCCGTTTACTAGCAATGATTGGGGTGTAAGTATTTCTTTGTGGAATTCCAGAATAAGGATCTCATGCCAGTGCTTCCTAGTGTTGAGGGAAGGCCTGCACTCGGGTTACAGCGTTCAGACCTTTCTCGTCATTTTCATTTCATAAGTTCGGTTGGTAGTTATTGTCGTTCCACTCGAAGGGTTATTTTAATTAATCTTTGACAGATGATCAGATGTTTCGTTGGCGGGCCTGCTGATAGGGGAGAAGAGAAGTATAGATATGCCCCTCCTTATTGACAGGAGAGTCATAGAGTTGACGAACATCTCTGACTTCATTGATGACTCCGTGTTAAGGGAGGTTACAATTGACAAGGATATACCTCTTGAGAATCCTACCACTGAGGCTAGTAGATCATCTGAGGCCCCACCATTGACGGTACTTCCTTCACCAAAGAGGAGGAAACTGGTTCGTCTTAATTCTCTATCGAAGGAAGATCATGAAGCAAGTGAGAAAAAATAGGAATGCGCCCTTTCGATTCCATCCATGGAGATCGAATGTGAATCGATAAAGTCAGGTAATACTGATTATATCCCGCCAGCTGGTGATGAAGGGGCCTTACTCTTGGAAGGGTTTACCAGAAATTCGTCAACCGATGTGGAGATCGAAGCATCAGGAGAGACAAGAGTGTTTGTCTAGAGGTTGTCTACTTTGTTAAGTGTGATTCCTTTGTGGCCTTCCCATAAGAGAAAGTGTAAGGCATATGATGGAATAGTCATTCCTCCCTCCATTCACATTCACTCTTTTCATGGTGACAAGGGCTCAAAAGAGAGAGGGATGGTTGGCATTAGCTTTGGAGACAAGTAGTATAGTTATGTAGATTTGTCAGAGGCAGAGAGAATAACCGATTGGTTTAACTCTCATCATTGCGACCTGGAATTACACAGGATGTCTATGGAGCAGGCCGACAGGGCTCTTAAGTCCCTTGGTTTGATGTTACTATCTTGCAGATTCTCTAATTTCCTTATTTTCATTGTAAGTGACTTTTGCTTTTCGTAGATAATGGCTCTTGCCGAGTTTCAAGAGCGACGGAGGAAGCAGACTGTTAGCCATTTAGAAGAGAAGGTTCTCCAATTAAGCGCCCAAGCTGGGGCTTTTTAGAATGCCAATGGTTGAAAAGAAAAGGGTACGGAGACGGAGGTGTTCGAAATCTCATCGGCCAAAGAGGAGGTTAAGGGCCTACGAAGCTATTGTGAGAAGTTGGAATCTAAAAAGAAGACTCTCAAGGCGCGGTTGCACATTGCCGAGGTATTGGCCCAATTACGTGAGGAGTCTCTCCGACTGGCGGAAAAGAGGGTGCTTGAATCCGAAAGAGCTCTGTTACAGTGTGCCGCTTCTGCTAGAGATGTGCAGCATGAGTTGAAGGAAAAACTTCGATGTGCTGAGGAAATGCTTTATCAGTTGGGGTTGGAGGAAGCTTTGCTCCCCACCAGTGAGGCAGGCGGTCGAAATACGGCAAGTGGAGGTGTAACTCCATTTAGATCAGCCACTATCCGGGTTGAGACGGGTTCAGTTGATATCTGTACTTCTAAGGCCCTTGTAACTTCATGTTCATCAGCTCACGATGATTCTTAATAAAGATTTGCTTTTGTTCAACATGCGCTGATGATCAGGGATATTCCCTTTGCGATTTCGAATGAATTCTTAAATTTGATAGTCTCGGGGAGACAGACTTCTTCGATTAGGTGGGGTGGCCAAGGCCCTTCGGGAGATAGATCCCTTCCAGTGTACGAGGCAATCGAGACCATTCGAAGAGATAGAGCCCTTCAAGTGTATGAGGCGACGGAGACCTTTCGGGGAGATAGATCCCTTCGAGTGTACGGAGCGACCGAGACCATTCGGGGAGATAAATCAATTTGAGTGTACGGGGCGACTGAGACCCTTCGGGGAGATAGATCCATTTAAGTGTACGGGACGACTGAGACCCTTCGAGGAGATAGATCTCTTCAAGTATACGAGGCGACTGAGGCCTTTCGGGGAGATAAATCCCTTCGAGTATATGGGGTGACTGAGACCATTCGGGGAGATAGATCTCTTCAAGTGTACGGGGGCGACTGGGGTCCTTCAGGGAGATAAATTCCTTTGAGTGTACAGGACGACTGAGACCCTTCAGGGAGATAGATCCCTTTGAGTGTACGGGGCGATCGAGACTCTTCGGGAAGATAGATTTCTTCGAGTGTACGGGACGACTGGGGCCCTTCGAGGAGATAGATCCCTTTGAGTCTATGGCAAGATTGAGGCCCTCGGGGAGATAGATCCCTTCAAGTGTACGGGGTGACCGAGACCCTTCGGGGAGATAGATCCCCTCGAGTGTACGGGACGACTGGGGCCCTTTCGGGAGATAAATCCTTTTGAGTGTACAGACGACTAGGGCCATTCGGGGAGATAGATCCCTTCGAATGTATGGGACGACGAAGGCCTTTCGGGGAGATAGATCACTTCGAATGTATGAGGTGACCGAGGCCCTTCGAGGAGATAGATCCCTTCGAGTGTACGAGGTGACTGAGGCCTTTCGGGGAGATAGATCCATTCGAATGTAGTTTCTCTTGTAAAGGGCAGAAATTCAGTGGAATGCGATAGAGAAAGGTACACGTGCGTTTATTACTAAGCGGAAGACCATCATAACGAGAATGCAAAAGTTGTACAAAGCTTATCAAAAGGTACCCGGGAGCTATTTCGAGGTGGAAGCTGAGGGCTCACGATCGCAGGACAAGGTCCCTACTCTGAGCGAAGTCCTGAACTTTAGCTTCATGTGTTTAGTGCTAGATAAGACTTCTAGACTGTTCAGGCCCGGTCTCCCTAAGATTGCGTTATAGGGCGAAGGTAGTTTAACCACATTAAAGGCCGTTGTGGTTGTCGTGTGATTAAGGGGTGTACCCAGAGTGACCGAGAGTGAAATAATTCCTTCAGAATATATCCATTCGCGAGAGACCCCCTTGATCGGACCCGCGTGAGGTTGCATATGCGAAGGGTCATAGCCCATTCGCTTGAGAGCGTCCCAATATAAAAGATCACACCCCGCTCCTTGGTCAACAAAGATCCTTTGCACTTCGTATAGGCCTATCTTGGCCGTGATAACTAACGGATCATAGCGATTGGGATTTACTTCGACTAGCTCCTCATCAGTGAACCCGATGATCAGTTGCTTGCCTTTTATTTCGTTTTCAGTACGAGTTACAAGTACTTCTAGCACAGTGGAGACAGGAGTGTTAGGTGAGTAAAAGATAGGCGTAATTAGGTACTCAATCATGTTTTCTTGCATGTCATCCGGATGGTTCGAGATGTTTGATGGAAGCTGAGAGGTTTGAGGGGTTTTCTCCTCGCAAACTTGGAGTATAACTCCGTCTTGGTGGTTTGTTGATGATAGGTCGATAAGTCAATTGCCTTGCTCATCTGGCCTCAATATCCGTCTGTCAGGGTTTGGTCCATCCCTAGTTTCTTTAGTGATAAACCTCTACAATTTCTCACTTCTAATAAGGAACTCAAATTCATCTTTGAGCCTCTTGCAGTTATCGGTCAAGTGATCGTAATCATGATGGAAGCGACAATATTTAATTTTGTCATTCTCAGGGTCATCTTCTGTGGGTTAAGGGGGCCACCAAATGTAAGGATGGTCCATAATCTGCAACAAAACCTGACTAGGGGTTCCATTCAAAGGGTGTAAGTATTGAATTTCTGGGGATGTGGAGGAAACGATTGATTTATCTTTGGCATAGGTCATCGAGGTGATTGATTACGTTCCCTCTGGATGTTCGGCTTTCCTTTCAGTCGAAAGTTTTAGCATTTTTCTGTAGCAATGTACTTTTCAGTGTGAGAATAGAACTCTTGGATAGTGGAGGAAGGTTTCTTCGTGATTGAGACTTTCATACCGGAAGAGCACAACCCAGTGAGTAGTGTGGCTAGCGCGATAGAATGATTTAAAGATGGAACTTTCATCATCTCTGCCTTGAATCTTTCCAAGAAGTCCCTCAGGTACTCGTTCTCCCTTTGATGTAGCGACAATAGACAAGTGGACTTTCTTTTGGCCCCCTTGTTTATTACGAAGTGCGCTTCGAACTATTCTCGAATTTGGGAGAAGGTTTTTATGCTCAGCGGCGAAAGTGAGTTGAACCAAGTCAGCGCGTTCCCCATAAGAGTAGTATGGAAATGTTTGCACATGGCCGCGTTGGTCATGTCCCTTGGAATCATTACTGTCACAAAATGGGCCGTGTGATCGTGGGGGTCTGTTATCCCATCATATCTTTCTATAGGAGGTAGAAATATATCGTGAGGCATAGGCTCCGAAGAGATCTTCGAATCGAAAAGTAAAACATTAGAGTAAAAGGGAGTTTAGCTTCCTTGAGCATTGACTCCCTTGACTTTATCGGCGACAAGTTATTCGATTTGTCTTCGGAGGTCATCAGGGTTGTGGTGAGAAGTCACTGAGGGCTCGTGATTGAACGGTGGGGTTGGTTGATGGGGGCGATCGCGACCTAATCCCCCCGAAGATGAATGGCCTTCGGGTCTCACAGCATGGCTAAAGCCCTCGAGCTGTTTGCTCATATGTTGGATTTTTTATTATAATCTGTCTATCTGGGGTTGACTAACTGGCATTGAGTACTGGTGCAGGAACCGCAACGGGGCGTTCGTGGTTCCCGGGTGGTAGGATTGGTTCTGACTGAGGAGGTCGGTCGCGGTGGGAGAATCGGTTGATTGAACGGGTGCCACCGAAAGGGCGGTGTCAGTAGGGGTAGCGGTATGGCTGTCCACCGTGGATGCGGCCCTTGAAGCTGCTCTAGTTCTCCATTTCGGAGGCATGTTCTCTTTGATGCTTTTCAGATGTTCAATAGGGATTCTCAAGTCTGTTTTCCCACAGACAGCGCTAATCTGTTGGAGGTGAGTTTTGTCTCTACAGATCTGGCTCTTCCTGGACTCGGTCGGATAGCTGGTTGTAAGGATTGAAACCTGCAAAAAACCGTCGGAGGGTACTCTAGTAGGGTAGACTCCAACGCTTAAGTCAGAAAGAGTGGTTTTTGAAAGGGAAAGATAAAAAGATTGAGAGAGAAGGGAAGACGGATCTCCCTCTGTACTTTGTATACCTTGTTAGGGTTTGAGGACTTACCTGAATTGATATCCCCATTGATGTTATATAACACTTTTCTTAGATCTGTGCCGCTATGGGTTCTGTGAAACCCTAGTTTCCTTAAGAATTTGTCTGGAGATTCCGAATCTATGATCATGAAAGATTCGATATTACGACTACTTAGGCAACTAAATTATACAGGGAGATTTTTTTCCTTATCGATTAGATTTATTATGTTTCCTTCTGTATATAGAAGACATGTTCTGTGCCAAAGTGGAGAGCTCAGTTAAGCAATACCAATTGGGTATTAATGATCTTAGGGAGATGAATGTGTTTGGCCTCTTTGATGGCTATCGGTTGAGCGTATTTAGTTCCACCAAACCTTTTGTAAATCGAGTCAAACAATAGACCATTCGATTGCACGGAGCGACTGAGACCCTTCAAGAAGGCAAGTCCCTTCGAGTGATTGGGGCGACTAAGGACTATTCACGAGAATGAATCTCTTCAATGAATTGGGACGACACAGGCCCATTCTCACTTGAGTGTATTGGTATCAGAAGAAAGGGAGGCCCACTTTACGCGGTAAGGCCTTCTAAAAGAGGGTCCATCAGAAATCAATGAAAGCTCAAAGGATACAAGGGATTGAGAGATTCAAAGGGTGCTTGTATAACAACCATAATTTTCAGAAAAGTACATGTATAATTGATATATTTTTTTTAAGAAAATATTTAAGAAAAACCTTAACCAAATATTTTGAGAGATAACCTTAAAACTTTTCTAATTTTCACAATAATTTATTTTAATTTTTGAAAATATAAAATGATCTCGATCATTAATTTGGAATGTAAATTTGTATTTCTATTTTAGTCGTTTGTTGAACCACCAATCCTAAATCAGCACCAAATTTAATTTTAACCATACAAATTTGACTTTGATCAAATAATATCATTGCTTCCCTCATTTGCCTTCTTCAAGTGCATAAAGTGTACATACTTGAACCAATAGTGGTTTAATCTCTCAACTTTGATTTACACTCACCTTAGTTGATGATGCCTACAAAGGAATGGGTGCTCCACCCTTTGAGAAGTCACCACGTTTGAAGAGAAGAAAAACAAGGGTTAGAGAGAAGATGGAGTTGGGAGAATGAAAAAGAGAGGTTGTTGAGTGAAGGCAAAACAAAATTTTGTATTCTATTTGCATGGAAGAAAGGAGGGAGAGGTGATAGAGAAGGAGAGAGAGGGAGCTTTTTGCATTGTGTAGAAGAAGAGAATGAAGGGGAGAGAGAGAAAGGCTTAAAAATATGTAGAGGCTCATGTAAGACATGTTTAACTCTACAATAAAGTGTTAAATAACACCTCATTGCTTGTCTTTGCCAACACTCTTAAGTGTTGTGCATTACTGGTTTCTTTATTTGCATCTTTTCTCTTTGCAAGTGCGCTATAATTTGTTAATATTTCAATATACCTTTTGATAATGATATTTAAAATGATAGTGGTTTATTAGAATTTGATGGGACATAGTCTTAGACCCAGTTAGAAGGGTCAGTCCTTAAAAGATCCACACGAAAAACCCACAAAGGACTGCTACCAACCGAGATTCAAATACGATTATCTACTAAAGGGTCTTAGTTGCCTAAACCTTCTGAATGATAGGGTCTCAGTCATCCCGTCAACTGAACGTGATTCGTCAGACAAAGGTAATCTTTCCGATCGGGTATTCAACGATAAGTCCCTCAACTGGCAAAACTCTAAAGACGCTTCATCGGTCGAACGACCGATCGATAGCTAATGATTCTAAAGGAAGGCCAAAGTATTCTATTAACCTCTGCTTCTTACTAGGGACAGCATCTTGAGCACCTTTAAGCTAAGGAAAGGATCCCTCCAGAATATGGAAATTTTTCGAAGGATGAGGATCGTAATCAATTCAAAATATTGAATCTTCAGGATTTCCGGATCGGTTTGATTAGGAAAGTAGGGTTGAAACACTTCAGTGGCGCATGATTCTCACTGGTATAAGACATCTCAAAACTCTCGAAGCCAGGTACGCTCTCTTGGTCTCACACTGGGCACTCTAATAATAGGGAATCACTCCCTTGAACTCTCAGTCTGTTTTCTTTCATTCGAAAACCGCTATTTCTGACTTGAGTATCGGAGTTTCCCCGCCGGAGTACCCTCCGGTGGTTTTTGTAGGTACTACATCCCTTCAGCGACAACCGCTCGAGTCTACAAGGAGCCGGTATCTATGGAGCCATAACCCACCTCCAACAGATTGACGTCGTCCATGGGAAACTGACTGATTTTCTAAAAACTCGTGATGATATCTACTGCGATCATCCCCAGTGCAGTACTAGCCAAGAGAAGAAGACCAGTCATAGATTTTGATGATGATGACTTGTCAGGGGTAGATCTCCATCGCGATGACCCCATAGTCATTACCCTTAAAATAGAACTTCACACCGTGAAGAGGATTCTTATTGATTAGGGAGCTGACTGTGATCTCCTTACTTGGGATGCCTTTTATCGAATGAGTCTCGATCCATCTTGACTCTTGCCGCCTACTGGGTCCTTTAGAGGACTTTCAGATGAGCCTACCTATCTCGAAGGTATTATTTGCCCTTCCGTGACCCTCAGAAAGCCCCCTAATCATGCGATCGCCTGGGTTTCATTCCATGTGGTGAAACTCTACTGTCTTTACAACACCATTCTCGGGAGGTCTAGTTTAAATAAACTAGAAGCACTGCCAAGTACGAGACACATGAAGATAAAGTTCAGAACACTGCAGGAGGTTGTCACCGTACGTAGCGATCTTGATCCCTATATCTTTTTTACGACTTAAGGTGCACAGAGGCATTTCCGATCGATACTTTAGAACCTAGAGAAGACACCGAGCTGAATGCAAAGCCCAAACCAGGCGAAGAAATAATCGAGATCCCTTTAACATACAACCCCAGTCAAATCGTCTGGATAGGGGCCAACCTATCACCTTCCATGCGATAGGCCTTAGTCGTCTGTCTATGACAACATTCCAAAATCTTTGCCTGGACCCCAGAAGACATGTCAGGCATAGATCCATCAGTCATAACCCCTAAGCTAACAGTTAATCCCGATTTCAAGCAAGTGATGCAGAAGAAGAGAGTGTTCGCCCTCGAACGCCAACGTGCCATCCAGGAGGAAGTTCAGAAGTTGTTAACGGCTGGTTTCATTTGGGAAGTCAAGTATCCCGAATGGTTGGCTAACGTGGTCTTGGTGAAAAAAGCCAATGACAAGTGGAGGATGTGCGTGAACTTCACCAATCTTAATAAAGCATGTCCAAAGGATAGTTATCCGCTCCCCAATATTGACAAGATTGTAGACAACTCCTCGAGACACCAGCTCTTGAGTTTTATGGACGCCTATTCCGGCTATAATCAGATCAGAATGACACCCGAGAATGAAGAAAAGACCAGTTTTATCACCGAGTTAGGTACGTATTGTTATCGGGTCATGCCTTTTGGCCTAAAAAATGTTGGAGCAACTTTTTAGCGACTGGTCAATGCGGTTTTCAGAGACCAACTAGGTAGGAATATTGAAATTTATGTTGACGACATACTCGTTAAGAGTGTTACTGTGGAAGCTCATGTTGCAGACCTTGAAGAGACCTTCCAGACTTTGGAGCGATACAATAGGCGGCTGAACCCGGTGAAGTGTATCTTCGAGATTGCCTCCAGAAAGTTCCTGGATTTCATGATTACCAATCGAGGGATAAAAGCTAACCCCGAAAAGATATAGGCGATATTAGACATGACATCTCCACAGACGCTAAAGGAAATGCAACATTTGACTGGTCAGATAGCGGCTCTAAGCCGATTCATGTCCAGGGTCGGCGAGAAATACAAGCCCATATTCAATGCATTGAAGAGATCTCGACGGTTCGAATGACATCTGAATATCAAGTAGCTTTTGAACGACTTAAAGAATACATGACGCAACAACCACTACTTTCGCAGCCCATCTTTGGGGAAGAACTCTACCTATATCTGGCTGTCTCCGAATGAGCACTTTGCTCTATGATGGTAAGACATGAATCCACTGCCTAGAAATCAGTTTACTACATTAGTAGAATACTGAAAGAGTCTGAAATTAACTATCGACCGATCGAGAAGATAGCATACGCTTTGGTCATTTTAACAACATGCCTTCGACCATACTTACAAACCCATACCATTGTGGTGCTTACCGACTAACCGTTGAAACAGATCCTCTAAAAGAGAGACACCTCCGGTTGGCTTATCAAGTGGAGTGTAGAATTGAGGAAATTCAACATCCAATATCGACCACGACCAACGATAAAGGGCCAAGCATTGGCCGATTTCATCCTCGACTGTAGTTTACCTATGACGCCCGAAAAAGGGCCTCTCTACCGTCAAGAAGAGTGGTCGGTCCCAGAGTGGACTGTCCATGTCTATGGATCATCAAATTCCTCAGGAAGCGGCGCTGTACTTATACTAGTGGGACCAAACAATTTTAAGGTAGAATATGCCATCCGTTTCGATTTTTAGGCCACCAACAATCAAGCAAAGTACGAGACCTTACTAATGGGCCTCAAGATCGCCATTGACATGGGAGTGTGGAACGTCAGAGTATTCACGGACAACCAACTGGTCGTAAAACAAATCGAATGGGTTTACGAAACCAAAGACCTAATCATGGCACTGCATAAAATGATCGAACAATTGGGTAAGGTTGACATCCAGCAAATCCCCCGGTCGGAGAATGCACGGGTTAACACCCTATCAAAGTTGACTAGTTCTGATTCAGCTGCTTCTAACCAAATGGTATATATTGAGAGCCTATCGTATTCCAATATCGACGAGCCTAGAGAGGCTCTCTCTATCGATCGGTCTCCCAGTTGGAAAGATCCCATAGAAAAATACCTAAGACATGACCGTCTGCTAGAATCCCCAAGAGAAGGGGTAAAACTAAGGCGAAAGGCAACGCACTATGCCATAATAGATAGGATCCTCTAACGCAAGTCATTTACTCACTCGTACTTACGGTGCCTAACTCCTAAAGAGGGGGATTATGTCTTCCAAGAAATCCACAAAGGAATATATGGTAATCACTTGGGTGCTCGAAATCTAGTCTACAAATCCCTCCGTCAAGGGTACTACTGGCCAACCATGAAGGTCACTTCTGACAACTACGTCAAATGGTATGACAAGTGTCAGCGTTTCTCCTCAGTACCTCGGCTACCCTTCACCGAGCTCAATTCTATATCTAGCTCTTGACCGTTTGCTCAGTGGGGCATGGATATCCTTGGACCATTCCCCCCAACCACGGGACAACAAAAATTCTTGATAGTAGCGATCGATTACTTTACTAAGTGGGTGGAAGCCGAACCTTTAGCTCAGATCACGACAACCAAAGTCTAGTCCTTCGTATGGACCCATATTATCATCCGGTTTGGTAAACCGCGTGTCCTTATCATGGACACTGGCAAACAATTCGATAACTGGCGCTTCTGAGAGTTTTGTGAGAAACTCGAGATTTAACATCGATTTTCATCGGTCGCTCATCCACAAACCAATGGACTGGCTGAAATAACCAATCGAGCGATCTTGCAAGGGCTAAAGACGACGCTGGATACGCCAAGGGGCAATGAGCTTTACGGCATCCTCTGGTCATATCGCACTACCCCCGAAGAGCGACTAGAGAAACTCCCTTCAGTCTAACTTATGGAAACGAAGCAGTCATACCCGTGGAGATAGGTATTCACTCACTTTGGGTAGCTCAATACAACGTTGGGCAAAACAAACGCATCTTACAAGAAAGGCTGGATTTGCTTTCGGCCGCAAGAGCCACATCGACGCAAATGGCGGCCTACCAGTAACAGATGAAGTGATATCACAATCGTAAGGTCCAAAGCCGAATGTTCAAGCCCGGAGAATTGGTACTAAGGAAGGTAGAAGCTACCGATCAACCTCAATCTGGGGGCAAGCTAGCACCTAACTAGGAGGGCCCTTATCGAGTGCGTTCCATGGTTCGACCGGGAACCTATCGACTCGACCACATAGACGGATCGACAGTACCTAGAACCTAGAACTTAGAAAGCCTGCACATATACTATCAGTGAACTTCAGGGCTATCTAACAGTCAGAAGAATTTGTTTATCGTTCGTACGCGTCGTCAATGAGGGATGTAACTCCCCAAATGGGTAGATGCGGTCCAACAATCTAAAAATTTTCTATTACTCAGAAGGCTTAAGTCGCCCAACACCTATTGTTTATACGCATCGTCAATAAGGGATGTAACTCCCCGAATGAGTGGACGCGACCCAACAATCTAAAATTTCCTATTGCTCGGAGGGCCTAAATCGCCTAGCACCTATCGTTCGTACGCGTCGTCAATAAGGGATATAACTCTCCGAACAACAATCTAAAGATTTCCTATTGCTTGGAGGATCTAAGTCGCCCAGCACCTATCGTTCATATGCATCGTCAATAAGGAATATAACTCTCTGAACGGGTGAACGCGGCCCAACAATCTAAAAATTTCCTATTGCTCGGAGGGTCTAAGTCGCCCAATACCTATCGTTCACACACGTCGTCAATGAGGGATGTAACTCTCCGAACGGATGGATGCGGCCCAACAATCTAAAAATTTTCTATTGCTTAGAGGGCATAAGTCGCCCAGCACCTATCGTTCATACGTGTCATCAATAAGGGATGTTACTCCCCGAGCGGGTTGACGCGACCCAACAATCTAAAAATTTCTTATTGATCGAATGGCCTAAGTCGCCTAGCACGTATCGTTCATATGCATCGTCAATAAGGGATGTAATTTTCCGAACGGATGGATACGATTCAACAATCTAAAGATTTCTATTGCTCGGAGGGCCTAAGTCGCATAGTACCTATCGTTCGTATACGTCGTCAATAAGGGATGTAACTCTCCGAATGGGTAGACGCAGTCTCTCTATCCAAAGATTTCCTATTGCCCGAAAAGCCTAAGTCGCCCAGCCCCTATCGGTCGAATGAATAAGAGACGGAGTTTTCCGAATGAACGAGCATGATCCCTCGGTCTAACTATGAGACGTCTGGCGGCTCAAAGGGCCGTAGTCTCCAATATCTCAATACAGGGCCTAAAACCAAGAGTAGATTTACCCCAACGAGAGCTGAAAAGAAAAGCACATTATCGGACAAGAGAATAAGAGAGAAGCAAAGACAAAATTCAAGTAAGTAGAGCATCATCTTTTACTTATCCTTATATAGGAAGTACATTCGATTACATCAATATGTATATAAGTCCATAGGCCGAACCAATCATAACTAAGAGTACATTACAAGGCCACCCAAGAATACAAAGACCTCCAGTCCTTATACTGGAGAGTACAAAAATGTAGTATTAGGGATAGAAGAAGGCGAGCCCAGGTTTTTCCACCCCCAAACAACCCTAGCCAGACCTACCCATCCAAAAAACGGTCGAAAGGCATCCCTACCGCAATTGGATGGTGGGGACGGACCTGGACGGATCATCCACAACGGTACAAGAACATACCCCCATTGGCAATGGACGATCTCACGATATCAAACGAATAACGGCCGACATAATGAGATCTGATTCTGGTGGTCCCCCTCCTTAATAAGCTCTCATTTCAGTAGAAATTACCCCAACTGTGAACCTTTACATGCCAAGATGTCTCACGAAACAACTCTCAACCAAACTCCCAAAGGGGAAGAAAAGCCTCAACTCTGTGCGAAGAAGAATGAATCCCGTCATAGCTATTTATAGTAGTGGAGAGACAGGCCCTAATTAACTCAAGGAAAGTAAAACGGATCAGTCAAGATGGCTTGTCATAAATGCAAAAGTAAATTGTCTTTAGTTTCCCATGAAGGAGTCACTTCCGATGAGACACACAAGTGTTCGTGGCAAGAAAGTGGAATGGATGAGGACTAACCTAGCGTCCCTATACTTCAGCAACATATCAAGCATGCCTCACCCTATTAGGAGTCTACTCATGGCGCTCATTTACCAAAAAGACCATGAGTCGGGAGCAAATGACAGAATATAGTTCTAAACCCGACTAGAAGGGTTAGTTCTTAAAAGGCCCACACAAAAGCCCATAAAGGACCGCTACCAACTAAGGTTCAAATACGATTATTCTTGAAGGGTCTCGGTAGCCCGGGCCTCCCAAATGATAGGGTCTCGGTCGTTACGCTAATCGAACATGATTCCTCGGGCAAAAGTAATCTCACGATCGGGTATTCAATGATCGGTCCCTCAACCGACGGAACTCTAAAGACCCTCCATCGGTCGAACAACCGATCGATAGCTAATGATTCTAAAGGAAGGCCAAAGTATCATATTAACTCCGCTTCTTACTAGGGACGGTATCTTGAGGATTTTTTAGCTAAGGAAAGGATCCCTCGGAATACGAAAATTTTCCAAAGGATGAGGATCACAATCAATTCAAAATATTGAATCCCCGAGATTTTCGGATCGGTTTGAGAAGGAAAGTAGGGTTGAAACACTTCAACGGTACACAATTTTCATAGGTATAAGGCATCTCAAAACCCTCAAAATCAGTTACGCTCTCTTGGCCTCACACATTGGACACTCTAATAATAAGAAATCACTCTCTTAAACTATCGATCGTTTTCTTTCATTTGAAAACTACTCTTTCCGACTTTAGTGTCGGAATCTCCCGCCAGGATCACCATTCGACGGTTTTTGTAGGTACTACATCCCTTAAGTGACAACCGCTCAAGTCTACAAGGAGTCGTATCTGTTGAGTCATAACCCACTTTCAATAGAATTGATCAATTTGAAAAGTAAAAATTTAAAATTTTGATTTTTTTTTTCAAATAATTTACTTATATAATGCTTGTTTATTGTTCTCCATTTAGCGTTATCCAATTTATGTTAACATTTCGGTAGTTGATTCATTTTTTGGAGCGACCTTTAATTCAATACTAAAATTTTTACCAATCTTTCGAGATAGCTTTTGACTTATATTCTGAGACAATCTTCAATTCAATCCAATCTTCTAATTGGTTTTTGATATTAGACTAAACAGTGACCTTTGATTTGCCTTCTACTTGAAGTCATTCAAGTCATGCTACCCCTTTAATAAGAAGAGGTCTCTGATAATTTGAAAATTTAAAATAAATTAATTAATTTGACAATTCAAATCAGATGCTAACAAACTCATTCATTATTTGTTTGTTAGTGTTTGAAATACTCAAATTTAATAATTGAGAATGCTCATCTCATGTCGGTGTTCAAAGTCAAGACTTAGATCTATAATTTGTATCTCTATTACATCTAGGAAGTACAAACAAGAATATGTTTACAGCTCAACGGTTAAAAAAAGAAAACATAATAATGATAAGTGAACTTGGGAAATGATTTGCATACAACAGACAAGAATGTCTATTACATCTGTGGTGTAAAGGACTTTGCATAAAAATTAGTAATGATAAAAAAAGAAAAAATAATGAAAAGATGTAGCTTAAAGAGCTACATTCTTACTCTCTTTCTGATGCTTTAAATCACATGTTTATCAAAAAAGAAAGAAGTCATGAAAATTGGTCTTATCGGGACTTAATTTTATAGAAGAGGTTATTCTGAGATTGTGTATTGCTTGTATTTGTTTCCTCATAACTTCAAATATTAGTGAAGCCTATGGCAAGCCTGTTATATATGGTTTCATTTGCACTTGTAAACAAGCCAATATGTGGATAGACAAGCAACCTTTTATTCTCAGGACATGGGCAACTGTGGGATGAGAATTTAGAAAATGGTTTACTTCAATTGTGGTGAACTTGGGAAATGGTTTGAATATAAGGAGGAAATGAAATTATGTGAGATGCTTTTTGTTTGTACTTTTTTTTTAATGGCATTAACAATAAAACATTGTTTTAAGAGTTTTATTTTTGTTTGATTGGAATTAACTCCTCTAAATTGTTTGCATATTTTTTTAGTCATATGTCTAATTTTCTTCATGCCCTTTTTGATAAGTTATGTTGGTTTGAAATTATGAATTTTTTTATTTTTTATTTTTTATTTTCAAGTGGGGCACCAAAGCCGACAAAATAAAATTGTGTATCCCTTTATCTATCTGTATGCTTTTCTTTATTGGGAGAAATATTTGTTTGTTTGGGGTCGACTTGACTTGATCGTGTATCATGGGCAGTAAGCGATACATCTTTTCTTTTGTCTAATAAGGGAATGATTTTAGATGTTTTTTAGACCTTCAAAGTTTAATTTTGTTTATTTTTTAAATGTATACATAATATAGCAAATATCCATAATGCTCACACTTTTGATTATATACCAAGGTTTAGGATGTGTTCAGATATGATTTCTAAATTCATTTACATTTTATTTTATTTTTTTAATATAAAAAATAGAAAACTTTTGATAAAAATAATTTAAAATTATTGTTGCACTTATATTTTGACATAAAAATGCAACCTTATCTCTGTCAATCTCTTTCTCTTGCGTTCCCAACCAACCCCCCCGGGGGATTTGAATTGGGTGCTAATCCTTTCCCAAGCCAAGATAATAATTTGTCTATATCAATAAGTTAAATAGAGAGGTAAAAAGACATATGCATATCAAAAATTGAGTAGCTTATTTTGTGTTCACACATGAATTACCAATTCATACTTGACATGATTTTGTTGTCTTTGATGGACTAAATAATAAAAATTTAAAAAATTTTAGTTAAAATTTATTTTTTACTCCTTATCTCTTTTGATTCTTCACATTCTTATATTTATGCTGTCTTATTGGTTTATAGAAAATGATTCATCTTTCCATGATAAATAGAATATGCAAGAAAAAGCGTAATATTTTTTGAGCTATAATATTTATGATTTTTGCTACCATATTCATGATGTTATATCATTTAGTTGTGATCTATCTTTTAAATAGGAAACAACCAATAAAGTCTAAATAAGAAAAAAGAATTAAGCGCATATATCACTTCCCTAGACTTACAAGCAATAGTGGTACTCATTGCATTAGTGAATTTAGAATGGATATACGCACATTTGGAAAATTATGTGAGATGTTTAGAGATATTGGATATTTGAGAGTTACAAAAAATATGCAATTAGATTAGATTGCATCTATATTTGTTTATGTCTTGGTTCACTACAAAAAGAATAGAACAATAGTTATACGTTCTTGAGAAGTGGTGAAACAATTAGTCGCCAATTCAATCTTTGTCCCCTAGTAGTTTTAAAATTGCATTCCATACTGTTTAAGCAACTAGAGCCTATAACTGATGATGCACAGAAAACAAATAGAAAAAATTTAAGGTAATTTTTTATTTAAATTAACTTTTTATAATTTATAATGGGGATTATAAAAGTTTTTGTTTATTTTTGTTTTTAAGAAGTCTTCAAATATAGAATTGTCTAAATGCCTTAGACGAGACATTAATTAGAGTGACACTACCTATTGATCAAAACTCAAGGTACTAGACAATTGCAACCAATGTGTTAGAAGTTTGTTCGCCCAACATGGAATTTAATTATGTCTTGTCTGGTTAGAAAGGTTCTACACATGATGGCCGTGTGTTTCGAGATGGCATATCTAGGCCTAATAGACTTAAAGTCTCTCAAGGTATATACATTGCAATATCTAGTACTATTTAATGGTAGAAAATAATTAAAAATTAATTTGATTAAAAATTATTTAATTTTAAAGTTATTATATTGGTGTATTAATCATGGTTGTATGTTGAAAGTTGTTATTACTTGGCGATTGTTGGATATTGCAATGTTAAGGGATTTCTTGCCTCTTATCAAGAGCAACAATATGATTTTAGTTAGTTCAATGGTTTCCAACCATAGACAGCAGAAAAATATTTCAACATGAAACATTCATGGATTAGAAATATCATAGAATGGTCTTTGGATTGTTAAAAGGCTTGCTTCCCCTTCATTTTTTGGAATTGAAACACAAATTAAAATTATAATGATATGTTTTTTATTGCACAACTTGATACAAAGTTATCGTATTAGTGTATTAATCACATTAGTGTATTATAATCATTGCTTCCCCTTAATTTTAAAGTTATCACATTAGTATATTAATCAAATATGATTGTATGTTGAAGGTTGTTATTATTTAGTGAGCGTTGAATATTGCAATGTTAAGGGATTTCTTGCCCCTTATCAAGAGCAATGATATGATTTTAGTGAGTTGGATGGTTTCCAACTATAGGCAGTAGAAAAATATTGTGAGAAATGTTAACGAGTTAGAAAAATCATAGAAAGGTGTTTTGAATTGTTAAAAGGAAGGTGAAAAATTCTTACTTCCTCTTCATTTTTTTAGAATTAAAACACATATTAGAATTATAATAACATGTTGTTTATTACATAACTTGATATGAAAATGCATAGCTTTTAATTCTCAAGAGTTAGAACTAATTAAAAAAATCAGATGATGATACAGAGAAAAGCGATGAGGAAAGACATGAGAAATGTGATGAAGATAATGAGAACGAAGTAGAGTACGTAACAAGTGTGGCACCAAATGATAAGTGGACTGATTTTAAAAACAATGTGATGAGGTAAAAGTTTTGATTGAAGCACTATAAGAATTAGCTGGTACCTCCACAACAACCATTAAGCCAAGCCCTCTTGTTGAGAATGCTATGTTTTAATGATGACAAAAGAAATTTAAAAGGAAACAAAAAATGAATTTAAATACATCAGAAAGAACAGATTTTGAAAAAGCTAAGCTCTGAAAAATTTGTTGATCTGTCTTATTCTTGTCGACTTGTCCATTTAGGTCCACCAATTTTAAGAACATGTCAAACAATTTTAACAATTTCAAGAATATGTCGACCTAAGTAAATCAAAACAATAATATTTGACTAAGTATAACTTTGTCAACACCCCAAAAATATGTCGACCTAATGCAATCCTTCCACACTTTATCGACTTGGATAAGACCCTTTCCACATGATAACAAAATTGGCCTACCTGATCAATTTAATTGGTCGACTCGCCTTTCCATGTCGACTTATTTATATCATGTGGACCTATTTAAGTTCTCAGGTCCACCAATCTAAATTCTATGTCGACCCATTAATCCACACATCGACAATAATCTCAGCAAAACATTAGGAGAGGTCGACACACTCGATAAGTTGTCGACCCGTTATATTTTGCACAGCGACATGTATCCAAAATATATGTTGACATTCCAAACACGTTGACCAATTCAAAGTGTCAGGTCCACCAAATAATTACATGAACGAGCTATGTGGAGCTTTGATGTCAAAATATGCCGACCCATCTTTTTGCATTGACCAATTCAGAAAGCCTTGTCCACCAATTTTATTTTAGAATAGAACCTTGTCAACCTGAGTCTTCAGTTATGTCAACAATCCCTTCCTTACAGAAAAGGATAAGATGTTGACACAGCATTATTCAATTTGATTAAGAAATAAAATTGGTCCACCTGTCAACACAAATTGGTTGACAAAGCAAACAGGTCAACCTATGACACTACTATGTTGGCCTGATCAAGTAAATTCACAACACAAAATTTTGAATCCTAGTCGATGTGCCAATTAAACTTGTCGACCTGATGTTGTCAGACACCAAAATTCAAAAATGGTATGAATGCAATAATCATCTTCTTTTTTGATTTATTTGCTCACTTTATTTTCTGTGAAGGACTAACATTTAAATGCAGCAAAATCATATTTCTTATGGTCAAAAGAAAAGTGCCGCCAGTGGGAAAAATGTAGCTTCAGTGAACAAAGAAACGGTTGCGAGAACATTAATGAGCAACGTTCAATCTCAACTACCACACAACAGCTCTCTTTAATGTTACGATAAATACTAGAGAGTAAGAATGAAGAAGTGAATGCTTTATTAAAGACCTGAACTACCACGAATCAACTGTGTCCTTGCTCTGTTAATTTGTTTCATACTCTGTTTTTAATGTTATTCATCTTTTCCTGAGCACAACTTGTTGTAAGAACAAAATTTATCTAATCTGAGGATTCTAGCCTCACATATTAGACCCTCCACTCTTTCTTGTACTGAGTTTTTAAAAGATCAATGAGTGAGTCATCATCGTAGGTTTAGAGGCAGAGAGAAACAACCTGTATTGGGTTGGGATATTAGTGTTTGGAAGTAACACTATAAAGGTCTAAGTTGAACCTGTAATCAAGTGTGTAATCATGTGTTCATAGTAAAAAATCCAGGAAAAGTCTGGGAGTGGACGTACACCAAGTTTGGTGGAACTACTATAAAAACTTTTGGTGTCCTCTGTTTTCGACACCATCTTCTGCTACTTTTACTAGAAAATCCTTTAATCAGCCAAAAACCTCCAAAATCAACTATTCACCCCCTTTAGTTGAATAACAATTAGTGTCAGTATGTGTATTGGTAAAAAGCCTGACAATGTCAAAGATCCAAATGGCTATAAATAAAGACAATGTTCCAATTGAAGCATGCTCAACAAATCGTACACCCTTCTCCAACAGAATCAACTTCAGCTATTGGAAACAATGGATACGTAATTTCATCATTGCTCAAGATTTAAATATTTGGGAAATTATTGAAGGAGTTGAATTTCCATCTGAAGAGGTCGATTGTGTACGTGTGCAAGTTAAGTTAAAAAACATGATAGCTGAGTAGAAGAAGGCTTGTCATGCAAATTGCAAGGTTATAAATCTCCGTCCTCTTGCCGTGAGTGTCCATGAATATAATAGGTCTTTTCTTGTATCATAACAAAAGAAATCTAGAAAAAGACTCAAAGCTACCTACGAAAGCTCCAATCAAGTTCGTAAGAGAAAGATTAAATTAATGAAACAAGAGTACGAAGACTTAAGATGAAAGAAAAAGAATCTATCAGTGAAATGATGACAAGATTCAATAAAGTGATGAATGAATTAAGGTTGCTTGGAAAAGGATTCCACAAGAAGACATGGTAGACAAGATTATTATGAAGTCTACCAAAGTAATGGAAATCTAAAGTCGACGCAATAGAAGAATCGAAAAATCTTGAAACCTTGACCATGGACGAACTCGTGGGCTCTTTGATAACTCACAAAATGAAGTTAAACGTGAAAGAACTAGAAAAAGAATAGAAAGGAAAAGGAGTAGCTCTCAAAGCCAAAAATGATTAGAGCTCCTCAAATTCTGAAGATGAAGATGAAGAAGAAGATGAAGCACTGCTGGCTAGAAGATTCAAAAGATTTATGATACGAAGGATAAACAAGAACAAATCAAATTTCAGAGAAGACTAGAAAAGAAATATAAAATCAAATGTTATGAATGCAAGAAATTAGGACACATAAAAGCTGAATGTCCTCAACTGAAGAAGGTTAATAAGAAGGACAAGAAAAAAAGAAAGGAAAGAAAAAATGAAAGCTCTTGTTGCTTGGGGTGATGAAGACTCGGTTCAGGGAGGATAGAAGCCACGCCAGGAGAATAAGCTAATTTGTGCATCATGGCCATTGAAGAGTTATCGACAATGGTAAATTCCACTTCTTATTCTTCCTGCTCTAATTCTGATGAAAATGATTTTTCTACTATTAAATTACATGAAGCATTATTAGAATCACTTAAGGAATCAAAAAGGTTAAAACTGAAAAACAATATTTTGAAGAAAAATATGTCTAAAACTAAGAAAGAATTAGAAGACTCCAAAACTAAAACTGGTGAATTAAGAAAGAAAAATAATAAGTTAGAATTAAGGATTATTGAACTTAAAAAAGAATTAGAGAATGAAAAGAGCAAATGCCAACAATTACAAAATGAAATAAAATATACTAAAATTGAAAACAATCACATGGATGAAAATAAAATTCTAAGAAAAGAGCTGATTAAACAAAAAGAGAAAAATATTAGACAAAATAGTATTTTAATGAAATTCATACAAGGTCAAGTAAAAATGGATGCCAT
>JBAMMX010000022.1:2386687-2541904 GCA_037126225.1 Dillenia turbinata
TATAGAAATGATTGAAGCTTACAACGTGATCGGGATCGATCGACGGCGATCAAGGAGCCGACCACAGACCCGCACAATTCGATCAATCCCAGAATCAGGATTGAATCAATCCCGATCACCACGATTAAATTTTATGGATTTGGGATAAATACCATGGTGAGAAATTCAATGGATCGAGAATTTAGGTCAAGATCTTTTAGGTTTTCCTTAATCTTTCTGGCTTTGGTGTTATTCAGATGGTCTCGTTGGTTTGGGAGGTTTCGAGTGCGGTGAGACGTATGCTTCTTATGAATTTTTGGCCCTTCCTTTTACCAAGGCGTGCCCAATTTAATTCATGATAAATTAAATCTGCATTTCTTATTAATGCCCTCAATGGGTAAAAATATTGAGTACCCCTCACGTTGTATGTCCAAAGTTTAGGAGCTTTCAGGATACCATGATTCCCAAATCTAAGCAAAATTAGATAAATTTTTTTAATTACAACATTTAAAGCCCTTCTAAATAAAGACAAAGAAAAATTTGAGAATGAAAAAAATTATGTTAGAAAAGTTTTATTAAATTAAATCTGATAATTTTCGAAGTGAATTAGTCAGAATATGATTTTAGATAGATACCGGTTAATTATTTAAAAAGATAATAATAATAAAGGCAAAGTGAAACAACAATTTATTGTTGTAAGGTTACCCAAAAAAGGAATTTTGATTTGAAATAGGAATCCCTTTTTTCCAAAAAAGTAATGCAAGTTTTGAATCATTTTTTATTTTTTAGGAAAAAATTAAAAGCAATGGATTCACCCTAAAGTTATGGGGCATACATGTTACCAGTTATGGATAAAAGGTAGGAAACTTGAATTAGAAAATTCCAAGTTCTTCTTCTTCTTTTTTTTTTTTTCTTTTTTCTTTTTTTTTTTTGGGAAAAGGTTTATGGTGATGATACATAAACAATTACTCAAAAAATTGATTAACATATAATTCATAAATTATAATATAATTTGAAAGTAGAATATAAAGATTGAATGAGGAGTCTCTGCACTTTATTTCTTTTCATAACTTATCAACTAATTTAAGAAATATGAATTGTTATTCATAGAAAAAAAAGGTTTTTATAATTACATGACTTTGTCCAAGTAACTAGTATAGCATCAAATTCGGGAATATCCTCAACCTCCATATTTTACTTATGCTTTGGTTCCGATGTGCCACTTTGCTTAAGAAAACCAAGTGGGCTTCCATGTAAATCCGCTCGACTCACTCAATATGGAACAAACTTTAAATTCAATAAGAGGGTTAACTAAGTCGACTCAAGTAAAATCAAGTTGACTTATAAAGTGTTATAATTTTCTAAATTTAACGCAGTTTAGACAAATGAATTCACTCACGAAACAAGATTAGTGAACACACTTAAAATTAATCCAAGTTTAAGATTAAGAGCAAGTCGACACACCCAAAACTAAGTCAATCTATCCTATAGAGCATTCATAAAATTAAAAAATTTTAATAGTCTAATAATTAAAATTTTCAAAATGTAACAATCAAAATATAATATAATTTATTAAGGTCAAGTGGACCTATATATTCCTAGATTTAGAATACTTTAAAAACTCTTAAACTTCGGTCTAAGTCGACTTGAGCACTCTATACTTTGAACATTTTCAAACTCAACATCATGTCGACCTAGGCATTTACATAATCGATCGATACATGTGTACTATAGTGAGAAATTCAAGTGCTACTAAGCATTAGTCGACTTATATATTGTACAAGTCAACTTGCACAAAGTTTAAATTTCGCAAAATAATTTAGGAGTCGATCTAAAATTAAAACAAGTCAATGTACTTGAGCCCTTGTATGAAAAATATTTAAGTGTTAGCAAACACAAGTCGACCGCACAATGCTTGAGTTGACTGCATATTGATAGAACATAAACACAACTCAACGGGAAACAATCACATGTTAACATGCGTAAGCCACAATGGAAATATACTTAGCAAAAAGAAGTTCAAGTTGATCTAATAAAAGCACAAGTCGACTTGCAAAAACCATTGTATAAAAATTGTTTTAGTACTATTAGATCTAAGTTGAACTGTTAAAATGGATGTCGACCTGCATCCACTCAAACCAAAAAACACAAGCCGACTTGAAGCACGTTCTTGTCAACCTACATAAATCTTAAAATGAAATACATTTAAACAGAATGAAATCCAAGTTGACCTAATGAAAGCATAAATCGATTCACATTAGCTACTATCTGAAAAATGCTTTAAGTCCCATTAAGCATAAGCCGACCTACATTAGCCAAAAGCCTAAAGAATTCAAAAAACAGTTGATCCAAGGAAAGAAGAAATTGACTCATTGTGAGTAAAGCTTAGTTGCTCAGAAAAAGTTATTCAAACATTTAATGAAAATTCATCCATCTTCAATAGTTATCTGTGAATCATTCAATGCCATTAAATGATTCTTAATGGCTATCTATTGTATAAGTTTATAAATACAACGCTACAATGAATGAAGAAGTATAGATTGGAACATCAGAGACATCAAAAAGCGCTCATTTAATTCTTCATCGTGTATTTAATTTTCGTGTCTTTTATTTTAGTATTGAGCTATAATGATCAAATCTGAAGTTAAGCTTCAATTTGAATCTTTGTTTCACTTTCAAATCTTTGTAAAGGATCAAAAGAAATAGTTCTTTTAAATTGGGCTTAAAAGTAATAGTGTAAAACAATTTTAGGGTTTGCTAGCACATGTTGAAAACTATTGAGGGGTGTTTGAGAAAAACACTTATGAGATTTAATTAGCATCTATACAATCTAATTGTTTGTACTATTTTTAGACAAAATAGTAGATTGAAAAATCCAAATAGAGTTTGAGAGTAGACGTACACCAAAGAAAGTGAAGCCATTATGTATCTCTAGTGTCTTGATTTTCTCTCTCCCTTTCTTCTAAATTTCTTTATAAAACTCAAAAATCTCAAAAGTGTCAAACCAATCTATTCACCTTTTCTAGATTGTTACGAACTAGTTCTTTAAAAAACACATGGAAGAATAAGATCATTTTTATAACTTTTCTTGATCAAATATTCACTATAATGGATATATTATATATGTCTAGATTGTTTTAATCCACATAAGTATTTTCACAATTCGATGGAATAAAACTCGATAACTTGAATTATGTGCTTTTGATAAATTTAATCTTTACGAGATTTTCATATAAATATCATCATTGAGTGAGTCATATAAATAAGCTATAATTACATTTATTAAATGCATTTCAAATCTTTTATGTATTGCACCACTAATGAAATAACAAAAATATTGCACCAACCACAAGAGAATATGTCTATTCATAATCTGCTTGATTTTGTGAAAAATTTTGAGCAACAAGACTTATATCACAAAATTTTATTTTTCTTATTTTATTTTCACACAAATATTTGTTTGGATCCTTATAGAACATTCGTACCCTATTTATAGACTCTCAAGAAAACTTTTGGAGTATATGACTTTTGAGTTTCATAACCTTTGGTGTTTTGACATAAATAACAACAACGACAAGAAATTGAATATTAATTTTAAACTCTGAGATCAGTCATTTGAAAGACAAATATAAGTTAGTTAAACTTACAATGACAAAGGGTCTAATTCTTCCTACGCCATCCGTTTCTATCTAAAATCATCTTCTCAATTAATTCCCATAACTATCATATCTTTATGGATACATTGCATCTAGATTTTCAACGGTCTATCTCGACGTTTCATTAAATCCCCTATGGTTAAACTCTCGGTCCATTTGACTGGTGCGTTTTGGGTTTTCATTGTATATGTTCAAACTATCTCAAATGACACTTACGCATCTTGTCCACAATTGAACTCATGCCCAACATATTACGTATCTCTTCATTTCTAATTCTATATATCCTAGTTTTACTACACATCCATTGAGCATCCTCATTTCGGTTATAGTCATTTTATATTCTTGTTGTTATTTAATAGTCCAATAGTTAGTACTATATAATAGTACAGATCTTATTATGATTCTATAAAACTTCTCTTTCGATGGTGGCATTGTGCGATCATAAAGAATTCCGGATACCCTTCTCCAATTCATCCAACCCACTTAGATCCTATAGTTTGCATCCTTATGTTAGTATCGTTTTTCAATGACGGACTCTAAATATGTAAAACATTCACTTTTCGGTATATCCCGACTTTCTAATTTGATCGTTTTTTCATTATTTTGGTAATTGTCATTAAATGTATATCTTATATACTCGGTTCTTGATCAACTCAATTTAAATCTTCTGAATTTTAGTGTGTCCCTCCATAACTCCAATCTCATACTAATACCCTCTTTAGTTTTATTAGTCAACATTATATAATCTGCAAATAGCATACATCATGATATTTCATCTTGAATATTGTTTGTGATTTCATCTATCACGATTGCAAAAAGAATAAGATTTATCTTGAATCTTAGTGAACTCCAATATTAATTGGAAAGCTATCATTTATATTTTTGCAAATTTTTATATTGATAATAATTCCCTTATACATATTTTTTATGAGATTAATGTATTTGACAAAGATTCCCTTCTTCATCAACGTCCACCATAATACGTCTCTAAAAACCCTATCATATATTTTTTTAGATCAATAAATATCATATATAGTCTCTCTTATGTACTCTAAATGTCTCCATCAAAGTCTTAGTAAGTGAATTGTTTCGGTAGTGGATCGACCAAACATAAAGTCAAATTGATTTTGAGATACCCTGATCTCTAATCTCAATCTATACTCAATCACTCTCTCTCACAATTTTATAGTATGACTCATAAGTTTAACTCTCTTATAATTAGAGTAATCATGTATGTCTCATTTATTTTTATATAGTGATATAAGTGTATTCTACCATCATATTTGGGACATTTCTTGATTTGTCAAATTTTATTAAAAAGATTTATCAACATTATTATCCCAATTCACCTAAATATTTCAACATATCAATAGGAATATCATCGGATGCTATAGGCTTATTAACCTTCATTGTCTTTAAAACCTCTTTTACTTCATTATTTTATAACATAAATAAAAGAATATAAATATTGCATAACAAGGAGAAAAAATAAACTTATGACTTAACAAATTTTTATATGTATATAGACATACACAAACCTTTAATATTTATAATAATAATTATTAATAAATTGATTAAACATTTCATCTATCTTATCTTATATTTCAATCACCTCTCAACAAGGCAATCAAGAGACACCAAGTAGACTACTTCACAAGTGAAAGCTAAGAAATGAAATGTCAGACCAATACCAAGGTAAAGCTCAAAGGAAAAATACAAAGAGAAAATTGGCAACCAATCTATTAATTAAATGATGCCATTGGTACAAAATTATGATCATTTGATCTGAAACAATGAATACAACTGACCAAGAGATTTAGTATAAATGGTGACTCAAATGATTCCAAACCATTGTCTACAATAATACAAAAGATTCAGGGTTCAAATTTTGTCTGCTTTCCACTGCCAACACAATGCGTTAGGATTATTGACAACCATCTTCTCCTAATTGAACCTGCAGATGGAGTCATGAAAAATTCTTCAAACAATGTTTGGCCTTGAACCCTTTCATGCACATTTTAATTAAGAGATACTTGAAAAAAAAAATCCTTACATCTCTTAAAATCTGCTTCCAAAAGTTCAACACATGCAAGCTTCGTATTAGCTTCCTTTCAAAGCCACATCTGCCATCAATGGAGGTACAAACCTGTGACCTTGAAGAGTCTGCTCAAAGATATGGCCTACTTTTAACAATTTTGCCTGTCAAGAAAAGAAAAAGAGAAAAAAAAAGTAAAATCCGTCAGCCACTAAGTTTCATCCTCTTAACTGCAGCTGTGATAAATTCTAAAGGCTGTAGGATAGTCATAGGCAGGGTTCATATTGCAACTCTGTAATAAGCACTTATACTTTAAGCAAAAAAGTCTGCAAGTTGAGGAGATAAAACAAGGACAAGCCTTTTAAGGCAGCCTGCAATACATTTTAGTTGAGGGCCACTCAAACATAATAGTGCATGGACCCAACATAGTCTCCATACATTTGGCAAGAACCCCCCTTCAAGTCTTTATACATTTAGCATTTAGCATTTATTTCAATTTTGTTCTTGCCATTGCCTCATTTTTTGTTGTGCATATCCCGCTTCCCCAAGTCCCATTTTAAGTGGCTCTAAGGAATAATAAACTCAAAAGCAGCACCTCATCAAATGCTGCACCAATAATTTGGAGACCAACGGGGGAGGCCATTGGATCCCCCTTCAACAACTCCACATGGCAACACCAATGCAGGCAGCCCAGCAAGGTTGACATTGACCTGTGAAATACCATATCAGACTGCCAAAAAAGGAAAACAGAAAAGAATAACATAGAACAATACCACGGCAATCTAGATGAAATTATATAAACCATATCTAGCGGGAGAAATTATTTATCAGAGGAGACTAAATAGGCATGTAGGTGAGAATAATGAAGGATTTGAAGCCATACATGAAAACTTTGACTTTGGTGGAAGGAATGAGACGGGAGTACCATTTTAAAGTTTGTCATAACATTCGATTTGACACTCATAAACTCTATCTTCAAGAAAAGAGAGTCGCACATAGTTACATATAGAAATAGGATAAATGTCAGCAAAAATAGATTTCTTCCTTTTTAGAAGGGGTGATAAAATGACTTGTAGAGGATTTTAATTTTAAATGTGCGCGTGCCTAAAAGAGGGTTAAAAAAAGGAACACCAATTTATGAAGCTAAGAATTATGTGATGGAATCTAAAAAAGGAAAAAGTGGCAACATTTAGAGACAAATTAACTCAAGTCGCTACCTGATATGCTAATGATGATTGAAAACCATATGAGTATAAACGTCTAATAATATTAAAATTTTAGGTAAGAAGGTTGTTTACATATCTAGCGTTCAGATACCAATAGGTAAGAAGTCAAGATGACGGAATAAGGAAATTCAAATTGTTATATAAATTAAACGAGAGTGTCATAGGAACCTTAAAAGTAAGAGAGATAGCGATACATTCAAGAAATACAATATTGCAAAAAAAAAAGTGTGAAAAAGATTATTTGCGAATTAAAAAATAAGATGTATAATGAATTATATAAAAAACTAGAAAATAATAGCAGAGAAAAGGAGATTTACAAAATTGCAAAACTAAAAGATAGGAAGGGAAAAGATCTAAATAGTATTAAGTATATTAAAAGTGAGATCAATAGTATTCTTATAAAGAATAAGTAAATAAGAAATCGTTCAGAGATTATTTTGATAAACTCTTTAACGTTGAGGGTACAAAACATATCAACGATATCCTGATACCAGTAGCAGAGATCAGCAGGGATTTGAAACACAAGATTTGCCCTCACAAAGTAAGGGAGACTTTAAGGAGAATTAAGAATAATAAAACAATAGGAACTGATGGAATCCCTATTGAGATGTGAAAGTGTTTGGGTGAAATATAGATAGGAATGTTGATAGATCTTTTTAACAAAATTTGACAAATCAAGAAAATATCCCAAACATAGAGGAAGAGCAGAGTTGTACCACTATATAAAAGAAAAAAGGAGCCGTATAAGATTGTTCTAATTACAAGGAAATTAAACTTATTCGTCATACTATGAAATTGTAGGAGAGAGTAATTGAGCATAGATTGACACTAGAGGCGAGTGTCTCAAAACCAATTTGGGTTCATATCAAAACGATTCACTACTTAAACTATTCAGTTGCTCAAACATTCGATTGAGACATTTAAAACAAAGAAAAGAAATTTGCATATAGTATTCATTAAATAAAAAAAAAAAAACATATGATAGAATTTCCAAAGACATTGTGGTGGGTGTTGATGAAAAAAAGGATCTTCTTGAGATACAATGATCTCATCAAAGATATGTATAAGGGAGCAGTTACCACTTGCGGGGTTTTAAATGATAGTTTCTGAATTAACATTGGGTTTCACTAAAATTCAGTATTAAATCCACTCCTTTTTGCAATAACGATGAATAAAATAATGAAAAAGTATATAAGAAGAAATACAATGATGTATAGTTTTTTCTGATAATATAGTGCTAATTAATGAAACCAGAGACAGTATCAGTGCTGGACACACTAGAATTTAAAAAAATTAGATTGAATTGATGAAAAATTGAGGATATAAGAGATACATTTGGCAGCAATCATCAGAATGACAAAAAAACGATTTAATTAAAAGAACAGAACATACCAAAGAGTTAATGTTTTAAATATATTGTGTCAATCATTCAAAACGATAACAATATAGATCGGAATGTGAATCATAATATTCAAGTGGGTTGGATAAAATGAAGAAATGCATTTGGAATTCTTTGTGATCACACGATATCATTGCAGTTAAAAGAAAAGTTTTATAGAATCGCAATAAAATTTGCATTTTCGTATGCATCGAGTGGTGGGTCATTAAACAACAAGAGAATAAAATGGTTGTAATTAAAATGAAAATATCCAATTGGATGTGTGGTAAAACTAGAAAAGATAAGATTAGAAATGAAAAATTACATACTAAATTGAGAGTGAATTCAATTTTTGATAAGATGAGAGAATATCACTTACAGTGTGTTTGGATGGAGGGTTTGGGTGAAAAAGGGAGGGATTCTAAAGAACCCACCCACGTTTGGCAAAATAATTAATTGGAGGAGAGGGAAAGGGAGGGTTTCTATGAAACCCTCCAAATCCAATTTTTTATTCCACCAAATCGGTGGATTTTGGAGGAGACGGATTCCATTTTAAAATAATAAATACCAAATTTACTTTTATACCCTCTATTTTAAAACTCTAATAAAAAAAGAAAGGATAAAATAGTAAATTTATGTATTTTTTTATTATATTCCCTCCCCTTCCTTTGTCTAACCAAACATGATTTTTTATTTTACTATCTTTTCCCTCCCTTTCCCATCACATATTTTGTTGACAAACGTGATTTTTAATTTTACCTTCCTTTCTCATCCTTTCCCTCCCTTTCCCATCCTTTCCCTTACCTTCCTTTCTCATGTCTTTGCCAAACACACTGTTAAGGTAATTTAAACATGTACAACAAAAATCTAAAGACACCAATTAGGAAGAGTGAGACCTTAAATGTAGGAGATTTAGTAAAATGTCAGGATATATCGCCGAAATCTAGATATTAATTATTCATAAAGATATGAATGTCAAGAATTTAATTGAGTAGATTTTAAATAGAAATGAATAGTATAAGACAATTCGAACTAATCGAATTATTATTAATATTAAAATTAATATTAATATTATTAATATTATTATTACTATTATTTAAGTTTTTATGAATGGTTTATTTTTACTTATTTGTTTTCATTATTTTTATTTTTTTTGTTTTATCTTCTCTATTTTTGTTTTTAAATTTTAATTTTAATTTTTAATTTTTTTCTCTATCCTATATTGGCCTCTCAAACAGTAGACGTCAAAACTTGAAATTAAGATTCAGTTTTTTGTTGTAGTTAGCAATAGTAAAAATTGTACTGTACCATCTTTGATCACATGCTACTTGTAAAATATACCCCCAAAATTTTAATTTCAATAATACTCTCTTACAAGGAATGGAAAATTTTAATTTCAATAATTTTTTTTTGATATTTGTCTCTCAAATGGTCAACCCCAAAATTTGGGATAGAAAGTTTCGATTGTTATTGTTGTAATACTTTCCTACAAGGAATGGAAAATAAAAATAAATAAATAAAAATGGTTTAGCTTTCCCAGCAAGTGAAGACCCCAGAACCCTTCTAAATGAGGTCCAAGCTCAGCCATGCTGGTTATATTTCACCACAAGAAGCAGTAAAGCACACCAACATAGGTGCATCCTTTCACGCAAGAGGCTAAAGATTATGCTGTTCAGATTTTAGAGACTCCAAGCAAGCAAGCACAATCATGTGCAATGAAAGAAATGGACAAGCATACCCCCAAATAAGTACAAAGAAATTGCTAACAAAAGTCCCCAGGGGGACAGCCTAGTGTTGATATTTCCCTCCCCAACCCCATGATCTGGGTTCAAAACTCCTTATAACCAAAAAAAAAAAAAAAAAAAATTGCTATCAAAAGTTAATAAGGGTCAGGATGAAGCAGATGTCAATGGTGAAAGAATCCAGATATTTCAATTAATGTGCATCAAATGAATCAATCTAAAGAGCAAATAACAGGCCAAAATAATATCCCCCATCAAACAAGAGAGATTGATTCAACAAATTAGCATTGAAAACCTATCTGGAGAGAAAATAATATACACGGAGAATATTGCCTCTCCAAAATGCCTGATATCAAAGGATATGCAGCACGAAAACATTACTAGAAAACTGAAAGCCCATTAAGTGATCAAAATACACATGATCTATGCAGGACACTCCATCTTTTGACAATTTAAAACCAAAACCTATGCTTAAACTGGCCCAGCTTCCATACCAACAAGAATGCTAAGCTTCATCCATAATACAGAATCCATTTGAAGACAACATGACTACCATTATCAGGAATATATCTCCATGAAGTGAAAGAATCCACAAGATAGAAAAGCACATAAGATCTGTAGCCACATTGAGATATTGGTGGCCAGAAATTGTCCAATGTCATTATTTCCACTTCACATCGTGGTTTTGAAGAGCCACTTATCTCATATAAGGAGTCTCAATTAGTATGATATTCTTGATTAGACATTTCTCAACTCAAGAAGCCAATAAACGACAGCATAGGTCGCAGGATATAGGTGCAATTTGAGCAGAAGAAATATATATATATTTATTTATCAGTAAAAAATTTAAGCAGAATATATTGCAAAGTCACAAAACAAATTGAAAGAACAAAAAGGTAAGGAATTCATCCTTTGTCCAAGTGCATGGTAACTGGACAGATCAGACTATTTCAGTAATTGAACAGACCATACATTAATAAGCAGATCAAAGGGGGAGTGCAGGTGCATATAGCTGATGAAATTCCTACTGCTGTCAAGTGCAGTCATTATCCTTTTCCACCACTTTAGCTAATATTGGCCTGACATAGTCTTGATTTGTAACATAATGACCAGTATGACCATGACTATGACAGTATCATACTCAGAAAAAACTTTTAATATTTAAATGCTTCAGGTCACTTTAAATAGAAGAACACAAACAACTTCACACCAGAAATTTGACCCAGTAGAACTCATAAAGAACAAAATAAGGATATTATGAAATTTTAATTAAGCAGAGTCAAAATACTTACAGTCATAATGTCAGCCTGCATACATTGCCAATGGATCATTTTTTCTTCTCACCTGTAAATAGGACGGTAAGTAGATCATACCATGTTTACACTAATAATACGAGCAACAGCAAGCAATAAGTCATACCAATACTATAAGCTGTGGATGGAGCTGCAGGTGAGATCAGGATATCATTTTTATCTAATGCATCCTTGAAGCTTCTCTGAATCAAGGTCCTCACCTAGAACACTATTTCAAGATCATAAAATGTTCCTCACAAACCAAAATGCTCTTGAGAGGATGTTTCTATTTATTAACCACAAAATCATTAAACAAGGTGAAGTGCTCCCCAAATTTTAGTTGGAGGGTATGAGAACTCCACATTTGATCACAAGCAGTTAAATGATGGAATTTATTAGCTCTATCACCTTCAATGATTAGAATACATGAAATACCAGAAATAAATGGTCGTTTACTATAAAATTTTTCTACCTGCTGAGCACGCTTGTAATATGCATCATAATATCCAGCCGAAAGAGCATAAGTTCCCATCAAAATTCTCAATTTGACCTGTACAAAGTGTTTGCACATGTTTCTCAAAAATCATACTGGGCATCCTTCATGCAAGCTAAAAAATGTCACAAAAGTAACATTATAGCACTTCCAGACAGGAAAAAAGTGCACTGACGGTCAAAGATGTAGTACCTCAGAACCAAATCCTTTAGCTCGAGAATCCCCATAGAGGGAATTCAACTCATCTGCACCAATTTGGTTTCCATACCTGAAGAAAGATGATCAAATAAGAGTAAGAAATTTAAGAAATTTCTTTATCAGTGTGAAACTAGGTAAAGAAACATCAGCAAAATTCTACTAAAGGTTGGGTGGGTGCTTCCAAGGTAGGCTTCTAAAGATGGGATTGCTTCTGCTCACCACTTCAATAATAAGACCTCCCAGCTTTATCCCTACTTTATTTCATCATGTCCTGTATCTATTGCCATATCTAACCTAAATACCAAATTTATTTTTGGCAGGTGAGCAAGAAAGGCAAAAACTCATTGTTTGGAAGTTTATGGTTTTACCCGTCCCCTCATTCTCTCCTCATTCTCAGTTTGGTTGGGCTTCCACGCATTGAATTGCTTCCACTTGCTGCTAATAACTGTCAACCGAATAATAAACCATCACATCTTTATCCCCCCAATAACTCACCCATTCCTGGACTTATTTATTGCCACCTCTAACCTACATAGTGACTTCATTCTTCAGCAGGTGAGGAAAAAAGCTCACTTGCACCCTGAAGCACGACAATAAACCACCAAATTTGAAGGTTTTATTGTAGGGCTAAAAGGGAGGCTTGCAGGTCTTTTAGAAATCAAATGGAGGCAATTGATGCATGAAGACAGCAAGAGGAGAAACTATTCAAGCCTGGCAGAGGATAACAATCCTGTACACAAGGAGCATGGTGCTCACACCCCAATGGCGCAGCTGCACCATGTACAAGGCTGGCCCCTTTGGAAACAACTGTGCCCCGAGGGGGCAGCCACACCCGCCAACCCACCAAGGATGTGAGACTTGTATTTTTGATTTTGTTTCTTTATTTATTTTGGTCAACTAGCATTTTTAGAACTCTAGTTAAAATTATACTAGACTTCTAATAGTTTTCTTATTTCACTAGAGTTTTATTAGGTTATTTCTTGTAGTCTACTCTAGCCTAGGCTTATTTAAACAGTTGTTTTGTCATTGTAATTCAGCTTTTGGAAAATTTTTAATAGAGAAAAGCTGATTCTTTTTTTTTTTATTTGAAAGGGCTCCCATTGCAGAACCTTAAGGTTTGGGCCAACCAAACTTGCAGAGTTCTAGAGCTTGTACTCTAACAAACTCCACCACTACACTTCTACTGTGTCACTCACTCCCTCCCTCCCGCGATTCCAGTTGAGATGAGTGTTGGAGCACAGTTTTCTAGAACTCTTTCATAACTATAATTTTCTCTCTCTTAACCAGTTAATAAAATCCCTATTTTAACATAATGCTCACAATGTGTGCACATTTAAAGCATTCTATAAATTGCTTGAATGTTATTGTGAACTTTTTAACATATGTGTCTCAAAACATGCATATAATTAGCACAAACTACCAAAAATATTGAATCAAAAAACATACGCAAGTTGAGTTTGCACTTTCTGCTTACAATAGGCATTTCAAATCCATGACACACAGCCACTGTGTGGTTTTCATGAATAAACTGTATCTGAGAATCTGAAGAAATGAAGATGACGAGTGGTCACAAGCTTTTCCTTGAAGAACTCTGGCTATCATTAATAGGGTAAAAGCCCAAAATAAATTGAAGTTCCAAAAAGCAAAAGATCACAGCTAAGTAGTACTTTTGAAAAATCCTTCCAATTCTACAGTCCTGGAACAAGCTTATGAAATCTCATTTGGTACAAAGAATTAGATTAGTTCTTTTTTAGTGGCATTAGTCCTCATATATCTCTAATCCTGAAGATTGTATAATTGTACAATCCTAGAACTGGGATCGAAATTAAAGCAACCATTATCCAAAGCTAGCAGCTAATTGAAGAAAGTGAGGGGAAGAGGAATACTAAAGTCTGATAAATATATGATAGGACTCATGGAGGAAAAAGAAAATATGGCACAGAAAGACCAAGCAGTGTCACCTTATACCATCATAACGCGACAAGTTGGAAGATGATTCAGACAATGCGAGGATATAGTATGCTGGCAATCCAAGGGAGAACGAAGGCAGGGAGACCTACAATATAATGCAAGAAAAACAGAATAATGGCTTGAAAATTTGAATGAATCCAGTGAATAACGGGGGGAAAGAGAGAAAGACAAAAGAACATCGTCTAAAGAAAAACCTCTGTCACATTGCATCCTAGCTCTTCTAGGTGTGCAGCAGCTTCATAAATTGAAGATTTTATAGCTCCATCAACTCCATCATCAAGAGTTTCACGGATCACTCCAACTCTAAGCCCCTTTAATGGTTTAGACTCAAAGAAACTAGCAGATGTACACTGGGACGTAAAGTCAGGGACCTCCTGAAAATGGAAACCTTATATATAATTCAAAACCAAACGAAGTTGCATTGGACAAACTATTATTTCTAAAAAAATAATTGAACCTTCAACAAACAAAGTTAAGAAAAAATTAAAGAAAAAATGAACAGCATGAGAAAAATTACTCGCTTGCTAGTAGTTGCATCAAGCTGATCATGACCAGATATTGCATGGAGAAGAATCCCAGTGTCGACAACTGATGATCCGAAGCAGCCAATAGCATCAAGCGATGATGCATAGGCCATTAGTCCATATCTTGAAACACGACCATACGTTGGCTTTATTCCAACAACCCCACAAAATGATGCCGGCTGCCTTACACTACCGCCAGTATCACTTCCTAGTGATACCACACACTGCCCAGCCGAAACTGCAGCAGCTGAACCTCCAGATGATCCTCCTGGAACCCTAGATACATCCCAAGGGTTTGCAGTCACCTAATAAATGAACAGACGCAGCACCTGAGTAAACAAACTCCAGTTACCAGCTGGATGTATAAGCCCATTTTGAGACATCAAAACTAGATCCAAACTATATTGTATAATGATTACAAGGGAGCCAAGCTATTTCACTTGGTTTTAAGAAGTGCATGATAGCAAAAAAGCTACAGAGAATAGACATGGACACAAGATAGAATCACAGCATAAATATAATGAGACAACAAAGTTCTCATACTTCCACATTATTGTAAGTCACAAACTTCAGTATAGTGTCGTGCTGTAAGATGTGTTGGTCATACATGGATCTTTTCTAGAGTGTACATGCAATTTACCCTATAAACCCTCCTCTCCACCCCACCAAAAAAAAAAAGAACCCATTTATTTTCTTATAAAAGTAGCAAGAAACAAGAAAATCCAAAATGCTTCATCCTGGTTTCCTGTTCTTTCCTTTTATATTTCATTTAGGAATCCTAATTATATTTTTTAAGGAAATTAATATAATGAATAAAGATTTGCTTTTCTTTTCTTTTTTTCCCCCCCTCATTTCTACTCCTACAAAGCAACAGTTTCATTTTTTCCACAAACTTTTTCTTTTCATTAAAAAGAAATGATTGTAATCTTGGACACGCCTAAAACTTCTAGTTCTAACCAAATGATACATTGAGACTTTTAAAACTTCAAGCTCATTTTACTAGTTTCATTTTTTTTCCCCTCATTTCAGCAGCAGTCTAAAATCTTTCAAATTTGTCATTGTGGAATACGCTAATTAATATATCAAGTCCGCTCCAATCCAAAAATTCTATATTTTTATGCAACTAGAATGCATTAAACATGAAATATTCACATTTCAACAAAAACCCTAAATAAACCCAAACCTGGAAAGCAGAACCTTCAGTGGTACTCCCCATGCCGAATTCATCCAAATTAGTCTTCCCAACAATAATCCCTCCACACTCCTTCACTCTCCTCACTGCCGTCGCATCGAAGGGTGGCCTATACCCTTCCAAAACCTTAGACCCTCCAGTCGAAGGCATGTTGGCTGTGCAAATATTATCCTTGACACCCACAAAAACCCCAGCAAGTGGACCCAACTCCTCATTCCTCTCAATTTTGCGGTCAAGCTCTTCGGCCTCTTTGATGACGGAGTTCGAAATGTGGAGGAAGCTTCTGATATGGGGCTCTGTTTGCTGAATTCGCGCTAAGTAGGATTCGGCGAGTTGGACTGCGGTTTGGCGCCGGGATAAGAGGGAGTGGCGGATGGAAAGGATGGTGGAAGAAGGTGGTGGTGAGGTTGAGGGAGGAGATTGGGTGGCTGTGGGTTGTGGGAGTGGGTGGGAAGCGCGTGCTGACGGGGTTATGTGCAAATGGCGGTGGCCTTTGAGGGGAAAGCGGTGGTGATGGTGGTGGAGGAGAGAGAGACGAGGGTTTTGGAGTGTTGAGAGCATTGTGTGTGCGTGCTGAAAGAGAGAGGATGATGCTCTCCGTTATCCAAGTAAAGAGAAATGTTCGTATTTAACCCAAAAAATGAAAAAAAAAAAAAAAAAAAAAAAACCTTCCGAATAAATATATATTAAAACTAATCTAAATTGATCAAATTTTTAAAATCCCACAAATATTATTTATTAATTCAATCAATACTATTTATGTATTAATTGAGTTTTTAAAACTCGATTAACCTCTAATATAAATAATATTGATCAAATTTTAAATACTCGATTAATTTATAAATAATATATGAATAACATTAATCGAATTTTTAAAATTCGATCAATTTATTAAAACTGTCGATCAAATTTTTAAAACGTAAAAATCCTGACTAAAAGATTGATTTTTTTTCGGAGGTTGTTTTAAATTTTATTTTTTTTAATTTTTTGGATCTAAATGGTTCATGGTCTCTCCAAGTAAACCGTCCCTCGGGTTTTGACTTCCAATTAGATGAGGCTTTTGCATCGAGAATATTTTTTCTCATGAAAATGTAAACATGCCCTAGTTTATGCTTGGAGTAAAGTTTTCAATGCTTAAACATTGAATATGATTCTCACTAAAAAAAAAAAAAAAAAAACCATGTGAATAGAGGAAGAAATTTTAAAATTTCTGATAAAGGGAACCAAATACAATATACATGTGTACAAAATATAAAGGGATAAGGGTTATAATCTTTAGAGATGTAAACAAAATTAGGATTTGATGTAACCCTGGAAGTCATAAACGTCGATGGAGAACCTTTAAAAACTCAAATTAAACTCAAGATCAAGGTGAGAAATTGATAAAAACGTAGGTTACAAGGAATATCAAGGGATAATTGTCATCCTTCGTTAAGAACGAAGCTTGAAGCTTCGTTAGCCACAGCTCTTCCCGATAGCCACGTCTGTGGACAGAGAGTGATACGGAGCAAAGGAAATCCAAAATTGAGCTCAAAATAACGTTACATGACATAAAATATTGAATTGAAAGAAAAATTAGAAGGAATTGGCTCATTTTGCCACAAATGAAACTCGGAACTTTTGTAGCTATGGTGCTGGTGACTCCTTGTGATTGGAGCAAAAGAAAATGGTGGTGATGATGATGACAATGGAAATTGTTTGAGATGGATTTCGTCTTCACAGATCCGGTTCTTTTTGGACTCCATCGGACAACTGGTTGTGAGATTTGAGACCTGCAAAAGACCGTCGGAGGGTGTTCTGACGGGAAGACTCCGACGCTCAAGTCAGAAGAACGGTTTTCGAAAGGAAAAGATAAACAGACTGAGAGAGGAGGGAAGACGGATCTCTCTCTATACTTTATGTGCCTTGTGTAGGATTAGAAGACTTACCTGGATTCATATCCCCATTGATATTATATAATGCTTTTCTTAGATCCATACCGCTACAGACTCTATGAAACCCTAGTTTTCTTAAAAATTCGTTAGAGATTCTGGATCTATGATCATGAAAGATTCGATATTGCAGCTACTTAGGCAACTTAATTATAAATGGAGATTCTTTCGTTTATTGATTTGATCTATTAGGTTTCCTTCTATATATGGAAGACATGTTCCGTACCAAAGTGGAGAATTCAGTTAAGCAATACCGATTGGGTATTAATAATCTTAGGGAGACGAATGTGTTTGACCTCTTTGATGGCTATCGGATGAGGGTGTTCGATTCCACCAAATCCTTTGTAAATCCAGTTGAACAATAGACCCTTCAGTTGGACAGAACAACTGAGACTCTTCGGGGAGGCAAGTCTCTTCGAGTGATCGGGGTGACTAAGATCCTTTCACGAGAATAAATCTCTTCGATGAACCAGGGCGATATCAGCCCATTCTCGCTTGAGTGTATTGATATCAGAAGAAAGGGAGGCCTACTTTACGTAGTAAGGTCTTCTAAAAGAGGGTCTATCATTTGCCCCATACTTATGGTGTCGTTTTCTAAAAAGGCGCCATGAGTAGTGGCTGTTCGGAATAGATGCTGAATTTTTAAGGTGAAGAGTGTCTCTTCGACTTCCGTGAATCGTGTTTCAACTATCCTTATAAAGGCTTGCATGAGACGAAGTCTGTCATTTTCATTGCTCCGTGTTATTCTTTCAAATTTCCTTTATATGTTGAAAAGTTTCTGCGAAAGTTATGACGAAGAGTCCTGTTGCTCAAGGCATTAACGACATCAGGAGTACCATGTCGGTATTGGAGCTTTAAGAGGTTCCAAACTGCCAAGCTAGTAGGAGACGACTATGCCTCAGTCTTTGCTACTGACAAAGATAGGGCGAATAAAACCCCTAAGGGCTGCATCCCAATGTATAAGCAAATGGTGAAATTTGGTTTGAAGGTACCATATACTAGCCCATTTACTGAAGTATTGCAACGATGGAATATATTTCTAACCTTATTGACTCCCGGCTCCTGGCGTCTCATTGTCACTGTAGTTTCTTGTTAGGGTTTTCTCGCTTCTATTTTGATTTCGACGTTCTAGCGGCACTTTTTTCTTTGGTGAGATATATGAGGAAATCTTTGGTCCAACATTGGTATAAACTGCAAACTCGCCTGAAATCTGATTGGGGATTCCGTTTACTAGCAATGATTGGGGTGTAAGTATTTCTTTGTGGAATTCCAGAATAAGGATCTCATGCCAGTGCTTCCTAGTGTTGAGGGAAGGCCTGCACTCGGGTTACAGCGTTCAGACCTTTCTCGTCATTTTCATTTCATAAGTTCGGTTGGTAGTTATTGTCGTTCCACTCGAAGGGTTATTTTAATTAATCTTTGACAGATGATCAGATGTTTCGTTGGCGGGCCTGCTGATAGGGGAGAAGAGAAGTATAGATATGCCCCTCCTTATTGACAGGAGAGTCATAGAGTTGACGAACATCTCTGACTTCATTGATGACTCCGTGTTAAGGGAGGTTACAATTGACAAGGATATACCTCTTGAGAATCCTACCACTGAGGCTAGTAGATCATCTGAGGCCCCACCATTGACGGTACTTCCTTCACCAAAGAGGAGGAAACTGGTTCGTCTTAATTCTCTATCGAAGGAAGATCATGAAGCAAGTGAGGAAAAATAGGAATGCGCCCTTTCGATTCCATCCATGGAGATCGAATGTGAATCGATAAAGTCAGGTATCTTGATTATATTCCGCCAGCTGGTGATGAAGGGGCCTTACTCTTGGAAGGGTTTACCAGAAATTCGTCAACCGATGTGGAGATCGAAGCATCAGGAGAGACAAGAGTGTTTGTCTAGAGGTTGTCTACTTTGTTAAGTGTGATTCCTTTGTGGCCTTCCCATAAGAGAAAGTGTAAGGCATCTGATGGAATAGTCATTCCTCCCTCCATTCACATTCACTCTTTTCATGGTGACAAGGGCTCAAAAGAGAGAGGGATGGTTGGCATTAGCTTTGGAGACAAGTAGTATAGTTATGTAGATTTGTCAGAGGCAGAGAGAATAACCGATTGGTTTAACTCTCATCATTGCGACCTGGAATTACACAGGATGTCTATGGAGCAGGCCGACAGGGCTCTTAAGTCCCTTGGTTTGATGTTACTATCTTGCAGATTCTCTAATTTCCTTGTTTTCATTGTAAGTGACTTTTGCTTTTCGTAGATAATGGCTCTTGCCGAGTTTCAAGAGCGACGGAGGAAGCAGACTGTTAGCCATTTAGAAGAGAAGGTTCTCCAATTAAGCGCCCAAGCTGGGGCTTTTTAGAATGCCAATGGTTGAAAAGAAAAGGGTACGAAGACGGAGGTGTTCGAAATCTCATCGGCCAAAGAGGAGGTTAAGGGCCTACGAAGCTATTGTGAGAAGTTGGAATCTAAAAAGAAGACTCTCAAGGCGCGGTTGCACATTGCCGAGGTATTGGCCCAATTACGTGAGGAGTCTCTCCGACTGGCGGAAAAGAGGGTGCTTGAATCCGAAAGAGCTCTGTTACAGTGTGCCGCTTCTGCTAGAGATGTGCAGCATGAGTTGAAGGAAAAACTTCGATGTGCTGAGGAAATGCTTCATCAGTTGGGGTTGGAGGAAGCTTTGCTCCCCACCAGTGAGGCAGGCGGTCGAAATACGGCAAGTGGAGGTGTAACTCCATTTAGATCAGCCACTATCCGGGTTGAGACGGGTTCAGTTGATATCTGTACTTCTAAGGCCCTTGTAACTTCATGTTCATCAGCTCATGATGATTCTTAATAAAGATTTGCTTTTGTTCAACATGCGCTGATGATCAGGGATATTCCCTTTGCGATTTCGAATGAATTCTTAAATTTGATAGTCTCGGGGAGACAGACTTCTTCGATTAGGTGGGGTGGCCAAGGCCCTTCGGGAGATAGATCCCTTCCAGTGTACGAGGCAATCGAGACCATTCGAAGAGATAGAGCCCTTCAAGTGTATGAGGCGACGGAGACCTTTCGGTGAGATAGATCCATTCGAGTGTACGGAGCGACCGAGACCATTCGGGGAGATAAATCAATTTGAGTGTACGGGGCGACTGAGACCCTTCGGGGAGATAGATCCATTTAAGTGTACGGGACGACTGAGACCCTTCGAGGAGATAGATCTCTTCAAGTATACGAGGCGACTGAGGCCTTTCGGGGAGATAAATCCCTTCGAGTGTATGGGGTGACTGAGACCATTCGGGGAGATAGATCTCTTCAAGTGTACGGGGGCGACTGGGGTCCTTCAGGGAGATAAATTCCTTTGAGTGTACAGGACGACTGAGACCCTTCAGGGAGATAGATCCCTTTGAGTGTACGGGGCGATCGAGACTCTTCGGGAAGATAGATTTCTTCGAGTGTACGGGACGACTGGGGCCCTTCGAGGAGATAGATCCCTTTGAGTCTATGGCAAGATTGAGGCCCTCGGGGAGATAGATCCCTTCAAGTGTACGGGGTGACCGAGACCCTTCGGGGAGATAGATCCCCTCGAGTGTACGGGACGACTGGGGCCCTTTCGGGAGATAAATCCTTTTGAGTGTACAGACGACTAGGGCCATTCGGGGAGATAGATCCCTTCGAATGTATGGGACGACGAAGGCCTTTCGGGGAGATAGATCACTTCGAATGTATGAGGTGACCGAGGCCCTTCGAGGAGATAGATCCCTTCGAGTGTACGAGGTGACTGAGGCCTTTCGGGGAGATAGATCCCTTCGAATGTAGTTTCTCTTGTAAAGGGCAGAAATTCAGTGGAATGCGATAGAGAAAGGTACACGTGCGTTTATTACTAAGCGGAAGACCATCATAACGAGAATGCAAAAGTTGTACAAAGCTTATCAAAAGGTACCCGGGAGCTATTTCGAGGTGGAAGCTGAGGGCTCACGATCGCAGGACAAGGTCCCTACTCTGAGCGAAGTCCTGAACTTTAGCTTCATGTGTTTAGTGCTAGATAAGACTTCTAGACTGTTCAGGCCCGGTCTCCCTAAGATTGCGTTATAGGGCGAAGGTAGTTTAACCACATTAAAGGCCGTTGTGGTTGTCGTGTAATTAAGGGGTGTACCCAGAGTGACCGAGAGTGAAATAATTCCTTCAGAATATATCCATTCGCGAGAGACCCCCTTGATCGGACCCGCGTGAGGTTTCATATGCGAAGGGTCATAGCCCATTCGCTTGAGAGCGTCCCAATATAAAAGATCACACCCCGCTCCTTGGTCAACAAAGATCCTTTGCACTTCGTATAGGCCTATCTTGGCCGTGATAACTAACGGATCATAGCGATTGGGATTTACTTCGACTAGCTCCTCATCGGTGAACCCGATGATCAGTTGCTTGCCTTTTGTTTCGTTTTCAGTACGAGTTACAAGTACTTCTAGCACAGTGGAGACAGGAGTGTTAGGTGAGTAAAAGATAGGCGTAATTAGGTACTCAATCATGTTTTCTTGCATGTCATCCGGATGGTTCGAGATGTTTGATGGAAGCTGAGAGGTTTGAGGGGTTTTCTCCTCGCAAACTTGGAGTATAACTCCGTCTTGGTGGTTTGTTGATGATAGGTCGATAAGTCAATTGCCTTGCTCATCTGGCCTCAATATCCGTCTGTCAGGGTTTGGTCCATCCCTAGTTTCTTTAGTGATAAACCTCTACAATTTCTCACTTCTAATAAGGAACTCAAATTCATCTTTGACCCTCTTGCAGTTATCGGTCAAGTGATCGTAATCACGATGGAAGCGACAATATTTAATTTTGTCCTTCTCAGGGTCATCTTCTGTGGGTTAAGGGGGCCACCAAATGTAAGGATGGTCCATAATCTGCAACAAAACCTGACTAGGGGTTCCATTCAAAGGGGTGTAAGTATTGAATTTCTGGGGATGTGGAGGAAGCGATTGATTTATCTTTGGCATAGGTCATCGAGGTGATTGATTACGTTCCGTCTGGATGTTCGGCTTTCCTTTCGGTCGAAAGTTTTAGCATTTTTCTGTAGCAATGTACTTTTCAGTGTGAGAATAGAACTCTTGGATAGTGGAGGAAGGTTTCTTCGTGATTGAGACTTTCATACCGGAAGAGCACAACCCAGTGAGTAGTGTGGCTAGCGCGATAGAATGATTTAAAGATGGAACTTTCATCATCTCTACCTTGAATCTTTCCAAGAAGTCCCTCAGGTACTCGTTCTCCCTTTGATGTAGCGACAATAGACAAGTGGACTTTCTTTTGGCCCCCTTGTTTATTACGAAGTGCGCTTCGAACTATTCTCGAATTTGGGAGAAGGTTTTTATGCTCAGCGGTGAAAGTGAGTTGAACCAAGTCAGCGCGTTCCCCATAAGAGTAGTATGAAAATGTTTGCACATGGCCGCGTTGGTCATGTCCCTTGGAATCATTACTGTCACAAAATGGGCCGTGTGATCGTGGGGGTCTGTTATCCCATCATATCTTTCTATAGGAGGTAGAAATATATCGTGAGGCATAGGCTCCGAAGAGATCTTCGAATCGAAAAGTAAAACATTAGAGTAAAAGGGAGTTTAGCTTCCTTGAGCATTGACTCCCTTGACTTTATCGGCGACAAGTTATTCGATTTGTCTTCGGAGGTCATCAGGGTTGTGGTGAGAAGTCACTGAGGGCTCGTGATTGAACGGTGGGGTTGGTTGATGGGGGCGATCGCGACCTAATCCCCCCGAAGATGAATGGCCTTCGGGTCTCACAGCATGGCTAAAGCTCTCGAGCTGTTTGCTCATATGTTGGATTTTTTATTATAATCTGTCTATCTGGGGTTGACTAACTGGCATTGAGTACTGGTGCAGGAACCGCAACGGGGCGTTCGTGGTTCCCGGGTGGTAGGATTAGTTCTGACTGAGGAGGTCGGTTGCGGTGGGAGAATCGGTTGATTGAACGGGTGCCACCGAAAGGGCGGTGTCAGTAGGGGTAGCGGTATGGCTGTCCACCGTGGATGCGGCCCTTGAAGCTGCTCTAGTTCTCCATTTCGGAGGCATGTTCTCTTTGATGCTTTTCAGATGTTCAACAGGGATTCTCAAGTCTGTTTTCCCACAGACAGCGCTAATCTGTTGGAGGTGAGTTTTGTCTCTACAGATCTGGCTCTTCCTGGACTCGGTCGGATAGCTGGTTGTAAGGATTGAAACCTGCAAAAAACCGTCGGAGGGTACTCTAGTAGGGTAGACTCCAACGCTTAAGTCAGAAAGAGTGGTTTTTGAAAGGGAAAGATAAAAAGATTGAGAGAGAAGGGAAGACGGATCTCCCTCTGTACTTTGTATACCTTGTTAGGGTTGGAGGACTTACCTGAATTGATATCCCCATTGATGTTATATAACACTTTTCTTAGATCTGTGCCGCTATGGGTTCTGTGAAACCCTAGTTTCCTTAAGAATTTGTCTGGAGATTCCGAATCTATGATCATGAAAGATTCAATATTACGACTACTTAGGCAACTAAATTATACAGGGAGATTTTTTTCCTTATCGATTAGATTTATTATGTTTCCTTCTGTATATAGAAGACATGTTCTGTGCCAAAGTGGAGAGCTCAGTTAAGCAATACCAATTGGGTATTAATGATCTTAGGGAGATGAATGTGTTTGGCCTCTTTGATGGCTATCGGTTGAGCGTATTTAGTTCCACCAAACCTTTTGTAAATCGAGTCAAACAATAGACCATTCGATTGCACGGAGCGACTGAGACCCTTCAAGAAGGCAAGTCCCTTCGAGTGATTGGGGCGACTAAGGACTATTCACGAGAATGAATCTCTTCAATGAATTGGGACGACACAGGCCCATTCTCACTTGAGTGTATTGGTATCAGAAGAAAGGGAGGCCCACTTTACGCGGTAAGGCCTTCTAAAAGAGGGTCCATCAGAAATCAATGAAAGCTCAAAGGATACAAGGGATTGAGAGATTCAAAGGGTGCTTGTATAACAACCATAATTTTCAGAAAAGTACATGTATAATTGATATATTTTTTTTAAGAAAATATTTAAGAAAAACCTTAACCAAATATTTTGAGAGATAACCTTAAAACTTTTCTAATTTTCACAATAATTTATTTTAATTTTTGAAAATATAAAATGATCTCGATCATTAATTTGGAATGTAAATTTGTATTTCTATTTTAGTCGTTTGTTGAACCACCAATCCTAAATCAGCACCAAATTTAATTTTAACCATACAAATTTGACTTTGATCAAATAATATCATTGCTTCCCTCATTTGCCTTCTTCAAGTGCATAAAGTGTACATACTTGAACCAATAGTGGTTTAATCTCTCAACTTTGATTTACACTCACCTTAGTTGATGATGCCTACAAAGGAATGGGTGCTCCACCCTTTGAGAAGTCACCACGTTTGAAGAGAAGAAAAACAAGGGTTAGAGAGAAGATGGAGTTGGGAGAATGAAAAAGAGAGGTTGTTGAGTGAAGGCAAAACAAAATTTTGTATTCTATTTGCATGGAAGAAAGGAGGGAGAGGTGATAGAGAAGGAGAGAGAGGGAGCTTTTTGCATTGTGTAGAAGAAGAGAATGAAGGGGAGAGAGAGAAAGGCTTAAAAATATGTAGAGGCTCATGTAAGACATGTTTAACTCTACAATAAAGTGTTAAATAACACCTCATTGCTTGTCTTTGCCAACACTCTTAAGTGTTGTGCATTACTGGTTTCTTTATTTGCATCTTTTCTCTTTGCAAGTGCGCTATAATTTGTTAATATTTCAATATACCTTTTGATAATGGTATTTAAAATGATAGTGGTTTATTATAATTTGATGGGACATAGTCTTAGACCCAGTTAGAAGGGTCAGTCCTTAAAAGATCCACACGAAAAACCCACAAAGGACTGCTACCAACCGAGATTCAAATACGATTATCTACTAAAGGGTCTTAGTTGCCTAAACCTTCTGAATGATAGGGACTCAGTCGTCCCGTCAACTGAACGTGATTCGTCAGACAAAGGTAATCTCTCCGATCGGGTATTCAACGATAAGTCCCTCAACTGGCAAAACTCTAAAGACGCTTCATCGGTCGAACGACCGATCGATAGCTAATAATTCTAAAGGAAGGCCAAAGTATTCTATTAACCTCTGCTTCTTACTAGGGACAGCATCTTGAGCACCTTTAAGCTAAGGAAAGGATCCCTCCAGAATACGGAAATTTTTCGAAGGATGAGGATCGTAATCAATTCAAAATATTGAATCTTCAGGATTTCCGGATCGGTTTGATTAGGAAAGTAGGGTTGAAACACTTCAGTGGCGCATGATTCTCACTGGTATAAGACATCTCAAAACTCTCGAAGCCAGGTACGCTCTCTTGGTCTCATACTGGGCACTCTAATAATAGGGAATCACTCCCTTGAACTCTCAGTCTGTTTTCTTTCATTCGAAAACCGCTCTTTCTGACTTGAGTATCGGAGTTTCCCCGCCGGAGTACCCTCCGGTGGTTTTTGTAGGTACTACATCCCTTCAGCGACAACCGCTCGAGTCTACAAGGAGCCGGTATCTGTGGAGCCATAACCCACCTCCAACAGATTGACGTCGTCCATGGGAAACTGACTGATTTTCTAAAAACTCGTGATGATATCTACTGCGATCATCCCCAGTGCAGTACTAGCCAAGAGAAGAAGACCAGTCATAGATTTTGATGATGATGACTTGTCAGGGGTAGATCTCCGTCGCGATGACCCCATAGTCATTACCCTTAAAATAGAACTTCACACCGTGAAGAGGGTTCTTATTGATTAGGGAGCTGACTGTGATCTCCTTACTTGGGATGCCTTTTATCGAATGAGTCTCGATCCATCTTGACACTTGCCGCCTACTGGGTCCTTTAGAGGACTTTCAGATGAGCCTACCTATCTCGGGTATTATTTGCCCTTCCGTGACCCTCAGAAAGCCCCCTAATCATGCGATCGCCTGGGTTTCATTCCATGTGGTGAAACTCTACTGTCTTTACAACACCATTCTCGGGAGGTCTAGTTTAAATAAACTAGAAGCACTGCCAAGTACGAGACACATGAAGATAAAGTTCAGAACACTGCAGGAGGTTGTCACCGTACGTAGCGATCTTGATCCCTATATCTTCTTTACGACTTAAGGTGCACAGAGGCATTTCCGATCGATACTTTAGAACCTAGAGAAGACACCGAGCTGAATGCAAAGCCCAAACCAGGCGAAGAAATAATCGAGATCCCTTTAACATACAACCCCGGTCAAATCGTCTGGATAGGGGCCAACCTATCACCTTCCATGCGATAGGCCTTAGTCATCTGTCTATGACAACATTCCAAAATCTTTGCCTGGACCCCAGAAGACATGTCAGGCATAGATCCATCAGTCATAACCCCTAAGCTAACAGTTAATCCCGATTTCAAGCAAGTGATGCAGAAGAAGAGAGTGTTCGCCCTCGAACGCCAACGTGCCATCCAGGAGGAAGTTCAGAAGCTGTTAACGGCTGGTTTCATTTGGGAAGTCAAGTATCCCGAATGGTTGGCTAACGTGGTCTTGGTGAAAAAAGCCAATGACAAGTGGAGGATGTGCGTGAACTTCACCAATCTTAATAAAGCATATCCAAAGGATAGTTATCCGCTCCCAAATATTGACAAGATTGTAGACAACTCCTCGAGACACCAGCTCTTGAGTTTTATGGACGCCTATTCCGGCTATAATCAGATCAGAATGACACCCGAGAATGAAGAAAAGACCAGTTTTATCACCGAGTTAGGTACGTATTGTTATCGGGTCATGCCTTTTGGCCTAAAAAATGTTGGAGCAACTTTTTAGCGACTGGTCAATGCGGTTTTCAGAAACCAACTAGGTAGGAATATTGAAATTTATGTTGACGACATACTCGTTAAGAGTGTTACTGTGGAAGCTCATGTTGCAGACCTTGAAGAGACCTTCCAGACTTTGGAGCGATACAATAGGCGGCTGAACTCGGTGAAGTGTATCTTCGAGATTGCCTCCAGAAAGTTCCTGGATTTCATGATTACCAATCGAGGGATAAAAGCTAACCCCCGAAAAGATATATGCGATATTAGACATGACATCTCCACAGACGCTAAAGGAAATGCAACATTTGACTGGTCAGATAGCGGCTCTAAGCCGATTCATGTCCAGGGTCGGCGAGAAATACAAGCCCATATTCAACGCATTGAAGAGATCTCGACGGTTCGAATGACATCTGAATATCAAGTAGCTTTTGAACGACTTAAAGAATACATGACGCAACAACCACTACTTTCGCAGCCCATCTTTGGGGAAGAACTCTACCTATATCTGGCTGTCTCCAAATGAGCACTTTGCTCTATGATGGTAAGACATGAATCCACTGCCCAGAAATCAGTTTACTACATTAGTAGAATACTGAAAGAGTCTGAAATTAACTATCGACCGATCGAGAAGATAGCATACGCTTTGGTCATTTTAACAACATGCCTTCGACCATACTTACAAACCCATACCATTATGGTGCTTACCGACTAACCGCTGAAACAGATCCTCTAAAAGAGAGACACCTCCGGTTGGCTTATCAAGTGGAGTGTAGAATTGAGGAAATTCAACATCCAATATCGACCACGGCCAACGATAAAGGGCCAAGCATTGGCCGATTTCATCCTCGAATGTAGTTTACCTATGACGCCCGAAAAAGGGCCTCTCTACCGTCAAGAAGAGTGGTCGGTCCCAGAGTGGACTGTCCATGTCTATGGATCATCAAATTCCTCAGGAAGCGGCGTTGTACTTATACTAGTGGGACCAAACAATTTTAAGGTAGAATATGCCATCTGGTTCGATTTCCAGGCCACTAACAACCAAGCAGAGTACGAGGCCTTGCTAACGGGTCTCAGAATCGCCATTGACATGGGAGTGAGGAACGTCAGAGTATTTACGGACAACCAACTGGTCGTAAAACAAATCGAATGGGTTTACGAAACCAAAGACCTAATCATGGCACTGCACAAAATGATCGAACAATTGGGTAAGGTTGACATCCAGCAAATCCCCCGGTCAGAGAATGCACGGGTTAACACCCTATCAAAGTTGACTAGTTCTGATTCAGCTGCTTCTAACCAAATGGTATATATTGAGAGCCTATCGTATTCCAATATCGACGAGCCTAGAGAGGCTCTCTCTATCGATCGATCTCCCAGTTGGAAAGATCCCATAGAAAAATACCTAAGACATGACCGTCTGCTAGAATCCCCAAGAGAAGGGGTAAAACTAAGGCGAAAGGCAACGCACTATGCCATAATAGATAGGATCCTCTAACGCAAGTCATTTACTCACTCGTACTTACGGTGCCTAACTCCTAAAGAGGGGGATTATGTCTTCCAAGAAATCCACAAAGGAATATATGGTAATCACTTGGGTGCTCGAAATCTAGTCTACAAATCCCTCCGTCAAGGGTACTACTGGCCAACCATGAAGGTCACTTCTGACAACTACGTCAAATGGTATGACAAGTGTCAGCGTTTCTCCTCAGTACCTCGGCTACCCTTCACCGAGCTCAATTCTATATCTAGCTCTTGACCGTTTGCTCAGTGGGGCATGGATATCCTTGGACCATTCCCCCCAACCACGGGACAACAAAAATTCTTGATAGTAGCGATCGATTACTTTACTAAGTGGGTGGAAGCCGAACCTTTAGCTCGGATCACGACAACCAAAGTCTAGTCCTTCGTATGGACCCATATTATCATCCGGTTTGGTATACCGCGTGTCCTTATCATGGACACTGGCAAACAATTCGATAACTGGCGCTTCTGAGAGTTTTGTGAGAAACTCGAGATTTAACATCGATTTTCATCGGTCGCTCATCCACAAACCAATGGACTGGCTGAAATAACCAATCGAGCGATCTTGCAAGGGCTAAAGACGACGCTGGATACGCCAAGGGGCAATGAGCTTTATGACATCCTCTGGTCATATCGCACTACCCCCCGAAGAGCGACGGGAGAAACTCCATTCAGTCTAACTTATGGAAGCGAAGCAGTTAAACCCGTGGAGATAGGTATTCACTCACTTTGGGTAGCTCAATACAACGTTGGGCAAAACAAACGCATCTTACAAGAAAGGCTGGATTTGCTTTCAGAGCTGCAAGAGCCACATCGACGCAAATGGCGGCCTACCAGTAACAGATGAAGCGATATCACAATCGTAAGGTCCAAAGCCGAATGTTCAAGTCCGGAGAATTGGTACTAAGGAAGGTAGAAGCTACCGATCAACCTCAATCCGGGGGCAAGCTAGCACCTAACTAGGAGGGCCCTTATCGAGTGCGTTCCATGGTTCGACCGGGAACCTATCGACTCGACCACATAGACGGATCGACAGTACCTAGAACCTAGAACTTAGAAAGCCTGCACATATACTATCAGTGAACTTCAGGGCTATCTAACAGTCAGAAGAATTTGTCTATCGTTCGTACGCGTCGTCAATGAGGGATGTAACTCCCCAAATGGGTAGATGCGGTCCAACAATCTAAAAATTTTCTATTACTCAGAAGGCTTAAGTCGCCCAACACCTATTGTTCATACGCATCGTCAATAAGGGATGTAACTCCCCGAACGAGTGGACGCGACCCAACAATCTAAAATTTCCTATTGCTCGGAGGGCCTAAATCGCCTAGCACCTATCGTTCGTACGCATCGTCAATAAGGGATATAACTCTCCGAACAACAATCTAAAGATTTCCTATTGCTCGGAGGATCTAAGTCGCCCAGCACCTATCGTTCATATGCATCGTCAATGAGGAATATAACTCTCTGAACGGGTGAACGCGGCCCAACAATCTAAAAATTTCCTATTGCTCGGAGGGTCTAAGTCGCCCAATACCTATCGTTCACACACGTCGTCAATGAGGGATGTAACTCTCCGAACGGATGGATGCGGCCCAACAATCTAAAAATTTTCTATTGCTTAGAGGGCATAAGTCGCCCAGCACCTATCGTTCATACGTGTCGTCAATAAGGGATGTTACTCCCCGAGCGGGTGGACGCGACCCAACAATCTAAAGATTTCTTATTGTTCAGAGGGCCTAAGTCGCCTAGCACCTATCGTTCATATGCATTATCAATAAGGGATGTAATTTTCCGAACGGATGGATACGATTCAACAATCTAAAGATTTCTATTGCTCGGAGGGCCTAAGTCGCATAGTACCTATCGTTCGTATACGTCGTCAATAAGGGATGTAACTCTCCGAATGGGTAGACGCAGTCTCTCTATCCAAAGATTTCCTATTGCCCGAAAGGCCTAAGTCGCCCAGCCCCTATTGGTCGAATGAATAAGAGACGGAGTTTTCCGAATGAACGAGCATGATCCCTCGGTCTAACTATGAGACGTCTGGCGGCTCAAAGGGCCAGTAGTCTCCAATATCTCAATACAGGGCCTAAAACCAAGAGTAGATTTACCCCAACGAGAGCTGAAAAGAAAAGCACATTATCGGACAAGAGAATAAGAGAGAAGCAAAGACAAAATTCGAGTAAGTAGAGCATCATCTTTTACTTATCCTTATATAGGAAGTACATTCGATTACATCAATATGTATATAAGTCCATAGGCCGAACCAATCATAACTAAGAGTACATTACAAGGCCACCCAAGAATACAAAGACCTCCAGTCCTTATACTGGAGAGTACAAAAATGTAGTGTTAGGGATAGAAGAAGGCGAGCCCAGGTTTTGCCACCCCCAAACAACCCTAGCCAGACCTACCCATCCAAAAAACGGTCGAAAGGCATCCCTACCGCAATTGGATGGTGGGGACGGACCTGGACGGATCATCCACGACGGTACAAGAACATACCCCCATTGGCAATGGACGATCTCACGATATCAAACGAATAACGACCGACATAATGAGATCTGATTCTGGTGGTCCCCCTCCTTAATAAGCTCTCATTTCAGTAGAAATTACCCCAACTGTGAACCTTCACATGCCAAGATGTCTCACGAAACAACTCTCAACCAAACTCCCAAAGGGGAAGAAAAGCCTCAACTCTGTGCGAAGAAGAATGAATCCCGTCATAGCTATTTATAGTAGTGGAGAGACAGGCCCTAATTAACTCAAGGAAAGTAAAACGGATCAGTCAAGATGGCTTGTCATAAATGCAAAAATAAATTGTCTTTAGTTTCCCATGAAGGAGTCACTTCCGATGAGACACACAAGTGTTCGTGGCAAGAAAGTGGAATGGATGAGGACTAACCTAGCGTCCCTATACTTCAGCAACATATCAAGCATGCCTCACCCTATTAGGAGTCTACTCATGGCGCTCATTTACCAAGAAGACCATGAGTCGGGAGCAAATGACAGAATATAGTTCTAAACCCAGCTAGAAGGGTTAGTTCTTAAAAGGCCCACACAAAAGCCCATAAAGGACCGCTACCAACTAAGGTTCAAATACGATTATTTACTGAAGGGTCTCAGTAGCCCAGGCCTCCCAAATGATAGGGTCTCAGTCGTTCTGCCAATCGAACATGATTCCTCAGGCAAAAGTAATCTCCCTGATCGGGTATTCAATGATCAGTCCCTCAACTGACAGAACTCTAAAGACCCTTCATCGGTCGAACAACCGATCGATAGCTAATGATTCTAAAGGAAGGCCAAAGTATCATATTAACTCCCGCTTCTTACTAGGGACGGTATCTTGAGGATTTTTTAGCTAAGGAAAGGATCCCTCCAGAATACAAAAGTTTCCCAAAGGATAAGGATCGCAATCAATTCAAAATATTGAATCCCCGAGATTTTCGGATCGGTTTGATAAGGAAAGTAGGGTTGAAGCACTTCAGCGGCGCACGATTCTCACTGGTATAAGACATCTCAAAACCCTCAAAACCAGATACGCTCTCTTGGCCTCACACATTGGATACTCTAATCATAGGGAATTACTCTCTTGAACTATCAGTCTGTTTTCTTTCATTTGAAAACTACTCTTTCTGACTTTAGTGTCGGAGTCTCCCCGCCGGATCACCATTCGACGATTTTTGTAGGTACTACATCCCTTAAGTGACAACCGCTCAAGTCTACAAGGAGTCGTATCTGTTGAGTCATAACCCACTTTCAATAGAATTGATCAATTTGAAAAGTAAAAATTTAAAATTTTGATTTTTTTTTTCAAATAATTTACTTATATAATGCTTGTTTATTGTTCTCCATTTAGCGTTATCCAATTTATGTTAACATTTCGGTAGTTGATTCATTTTTTGGAGCGACCTTTAATTCAATACTAAAATTTTTACCAATCTTTCGAGATAGCTTTTGACTTATATTCTGAGACAATCTTCAATTCAATCCAATCTTCTAATTGGTTTTTGATATTAGACTAAACAGTGACCTTTGATTTGCCTTCTACTTGAAGTCATTCAAGTCATGCTACCCCTTTAATAAGAAGAGGTCTCTGATAATTTGAAAATTTAAAATAAATTAATTAATTTGACAATTCAAATCAGATGCTAACAAACTCATTCATTATTTGTTTGTTAGTGTTTGAAATACTCAAATTTAATAATTGAGAATGCTCATCTCATGTCGGTGTTCAAAGTCAAGACTTAGATCTATAATTTGTATCTCTATTACATCTAGGAAGTACAAACAAGAATATGTTTACAGCTCAACGGAACATAATAATGATAAGTGAACTTGGGAAATGATTTGCATACAACAGACAAGAATGTCTATTACATCTGTGGTGTAAAGGACTTTGCATAAAAATTAGTAATGATAAAAAAAGAAAAAATAATGAAAAGATGTAGCTTAAAGAGCTACATTCTTACTCTCTTTCTGATGCTTTAAATCACATGTTTATCAAAAAAGAAAGAAGTCATGAAAATTGGTCTTATCGGGACTTAATTTTATAGAAGAGGTTATTCTGAGATTGTGTATTGCTTGTATTTGTTTCCTCATAACTTCAAATATTAGTGAAGCCTATGGCAAGCCTGTTATATATGGTTTCATTTGCACTTGTAAACAAGCCAATATGTGGATAGACAAGCAACCTTTTATTCTCAGGACATGGGCAACTGTGGGATGAGAATTTAGAAAATGGTTTACTTCAATTGTGGTGAACTTGGGAAATGGTTTGAATATAAGGAGGAAATGAAATTATGTGAGATGCTTTTTGTTTGTACTTTTTTTTAATGGCATTAACAATAAAACATTGTTTTAAGAGTTTTATTTTTGTTTGATTGGAATTAACTCCTCTAAATTGTTTGCATATTTTTTTAGTCATATGCCTAATTTTCTTCATGCCCTTTTTGATAAGTTATGTTGGTTTGAAATTATGAATTTTTTTATTTTTTATTTTTTATTTTCAAGTGGGGCACCAAAGCCGACAAAATAAAATTGTGTATCCCTTTATCTATCTGTATGCCTTTCTTTATTGGGAGAAATATTTGTTTGTTTGGGGTCGACTTGACTTGATCGTGTATCATGGACAGTAAGCGATACATCTTTTCTTTTGTCTAATAAGGGAATGATTTTAGATGTTTTTTAGACCTTCAAAGTTTAATTTTGTTTATTTTTTAAATGTATACATAATATAGCAAATATCCATAATGCTCACACTTTTGATTATATACCAAGGTTTAGGATGTGTTCAGATATGATTTCTAAATTCATTTACATTTTATTTTATTTTTTTAATATAAAAAATAGAAAACTTTTGATAAAAATAATTTAAAATTATTGTTGCACTTATATTTTGACATAAAAATGCAACCTTATCTTTGTCAATCTCTTTCTCTTGCGTTCCCAACCAACCCCCCCGGGGGATTTGAATTGGGTGCTAATCCTTTCCCAAGCCAAGATAATAATTTGTCTATATCAATAAGTTAAATAGAGAGGTAAAAAGGCATATGCATATCAAAAATTGAGTAGCTTATTTTGTGTTCACACATGAATTACCAATTCATACTTGACATGATTTTGTTGTCTTTGATGGACTAAATAATAAAAATTTAAAAAATTTTAGTTAAAATTTATTTTTTACTCCTTATCTCTTTTGATTCTTCACATTCTTATATTTATGCTGTCTTATTGGTTTATAGAAAATGATTCATCTTTCCATGATAAATAGAATATGCAAGAAAAAGCGTAATATTTTTTGAGCTATAATATTTATGATTTTTGCTACCATATTCATGATGTTATATCATTTAGTTGTGATCTATCTTTTAAATAGGAAACAACCAATAAAGTCTAAATAAGAAAAAAGAATTAAGCGCATATATCACTTCCCTAGACTTACAAGCAATAGTGATACTCATTGCATTAGTGAATTTAGAATGGATATACGCACATTTGGAAAATTATGTGAGATGTTTAGAGATATTGGATATTTGAGAGTTACAAAAATTATGCAATTAGATTAGATTGCATCTATATTTGTTTATGTCTTGGTTCACTACAAAAAGAATAGAACAATAGTTATACGTTCTTGAGAAGTGGTGAAACAATTAGTCGCCAATTCAATCTTTGTCCCCTAGTAGTTTTAAAATTGCATTCCATACTGTTTAAGCAACTAGAGCCTATAACTGATGATGCACAGAAAAAAAATAGAAAAAATTTAAGGTAATTTTTTATTTAAATTAACTTTTTATAATTTATAATGGGGATTATAAAAGTTTTTGTTTATTTTTGTTTTTTAGAAGTCTTCAAATATAGAATTGTCTAAATGCCTTAGACGAGACATTAATTAGAGTGACACTACCTATTGATCAAAACTCAAGGTACTAGACAATTGCAACCAATGTGTTAGAAGTTTGTTCGCCCAACATGGAATTTAATTATGTCTTGTCTGGTTAGAAAGGTTCTACACATGATGGCCGTGTGTTTCGAGATGGCATATCTAGGCCTAATAGACTTAAAGTCTCTCAAGGTATATACATTGCAATATCTAGTACTATTTAATGGTAGAAAATAATTAAAAATTAATTTGATTAAAAATTATTTAATTTTAAAGTTATTATATTGGTGTATTAATCATGGTTGTATGTTGAAAGTTGTTATTACTTGGCGATTGTTGGATATTGCAATGTTAAGGGATTTCTTGCCTCTTATCAAGAGCAACAATATGATTTTAGTTAGTTCAATGGTTTCCAACCATAGACAGCAGAAAAATATTTCAACATGAAACATTCATGGATTAGAAATATCATAGAATGGTCTTTGGATTGTTAAAAGGCTTGCTTCCCCTTCATTTTTTGGAATTGAAACACAAATTAAAATTATAATGATATGTTTTTTATTGCACAACTTGATACAAAGTTATCGTATTAGTGTATTAATCACATTAGTGTATTATAATCATTGCTTCCCCTTAATTTTAAAGTTATCACATTAGTATATTAATCAAATATGATTGTATGTTGAAGGTTGTTATTATTTAGTGAACGTTGAATATTGCAATGTTAAGGGATTTCTTGCCCCTTATCAAGAGCAATGATATGATTTTAGTGAGTTCGATGGTTTCCAACTATAGACAGTAGAAAAATATTGCAGCAGAAATGTCAACGAGTTAGAAAAATCATAGAAAGGTGTTTTGAATTGTTAAAAGGAAGGTGAAAAATTCTTACTTCCTCTTCATTTTTTTAGAATTAAAACACATATTAGAATTATAATAACATGTTGTTTATTACATAACTTGATATGAAAATGCATAGCTTTTAATTCTCAAGAGTTAGAACTAATTAAAAAAATCAGATGATGATACAGAGAAAAGCGATGAGGAAAGACATGAGAAATGTGATGAAGATAATGAGAACGAAGTAGAGTACGTAACAAGTGTGGCACCAAATGATAAGTGGACTGATTTTAAAAACAATGTGATGAGGTAAAAGTTTTGATTGAAGCACTATAAGAATTAGCTGGTACCTCCACAACAACCATTAAGCCAAGCCCTCTTGTTGAGAATGCTAGGTTTTGATGATAACAAAAGAGATTTAAAGGAAACAAAAAATGAATTTAAATACATCAGAAAGAACAGATTTTGAAAAAGCTAAGCTCTGAAAAATTTGTTGATCTGTCTTATTCTTGTCGACTTGTCCATTTAGGTCCACCAATTTTAAGAACATGTCAACTAATTTTAATAATTTCAAGAATATGTCGACCTAAGAAAATCAAAACCACAATATTTGACTAAGTATAATTTTGTCGATGCTCCAAAAATATGTTGACCTAATGCAACCCTTCCACACTTCATCGACTTGAATAAGAGCCTATCCACATATAACAAAATTAGTCTACCTGATCAATTTAATTGGTCGACCCGCCTTTCCATGTCGACCTATTTTATATCATGTGGATCTATTTAAATTCTCAGATCCACCAATCTAAATTCTAGGTCGACCCATTAATCCACATATTGACAAGAATCTAAGCAAAACATTAGGAGAGGTCAATACACTCGATAAGTTGTCAACTCGTTATATTTTGCACAACGACATGCATCCAAAATATATGTCGACACTCCAAACACATCGACCAATTTAAAGTGTCAGGTCCACCAATTAATTATAGGAACAGAGCTATGTCGACTTTGATATCGAAATATGGTGACCCATCTTTTTGTGTCGACAAATTCAAAAGGCCTTGTCCACCAATTTTATTTTAGAATAGAACCTTGTTAACCTAAGTCTTAAGTTATATTGTTAATCCCTTCTTTACAGAAAAGGATAAGAAGTCGACACAACACTATTCAATTTGATTGAGAAATAAAATTTATCCACTCGTCAACACACATTAGTCGACAAAGCAAACTGGTTAACCTGTGACACTACTATGTTGACCTGACCAAGTAAATTCACAACACAAAATTTTGAATCCAGGTCGATCTGCCAATTAAACTTGTCGATTTGATTTTGTTAGAAACCAAAATTTGAAAATGGTATGAACGCAATGGTTATCTTTCCTTTTTTTGATTTATTTACTCACTTTATTTTCTGTGAAAGACTAATGTTTAAATGCAGCAAGATCATATTTCTATTGGTCAAAAGAAAAGTGTCGTAAGTGGGACAAATGTAGCTTCAGCGCGAAACAAAGAACGGTTGCAGAACATTAATGAGCAACATTCAATCTCAACTACCACACAACAGCTCTCTTTAATGTTACAGTAAATACTAGAGAGATAAGAATGAAGAAGTGAATGCTTTATTAAAGACCTGAACTACCACAAATCAACTGAGTCCTTGCTCTATTAATTTGTTTCATACTTTATTTTTACTGTTATTTATTTTCTCCTTAGCACAACTTACTGTAAGAACAAAATTCATCTAATCTGAGGATTCTAACCTCACATCTTAGACCCTCCACCTTTTCTTGTACTGAGCTTTTAAAAGACCAATGAGTGAGTCATCATCGTAGGTTTAGAGACAGAGAGAGAAACAACCTATGTTGGGTTGGGATATTAGTGTTTGAAATTGACATTGTAAAGGTCTAACTTGAAACTGTAATCAAGTGTGTAATTGTGTTTTCATAGTGAAAAATCCGGGGGGAGTCTAGGAGTGGACGTATACTAAATTTGGTGGAACCACTATAAAAACTTTTGGTATTTTCTATTTTCGATTTTCCATTCTTATTGTCAAACACCACCTTCTGCTACTTTTATTAAAAAATTCTTTAATCAGCCAAAAACCTCCAAATTCAACTATTCACCCTTTTAGTTGAATAACAATTGGTATCAGAGTATGTGTATTGGTAAAAAGCCTAACAGCTTCAGTATCAAAGATCCAAATGGCTATAAATAAAGACAATGTTTCAATTGAAGCATGCTTAACAAATCGTGCACCCTTCTTTACTGGAAGCAACTTTAACTATTGGAAATAAAAGATACGTAATTTCATAATTGCCCAAGATTTAAATATTTGGGAAATTATTGAAGGAGTTGAATTTCCAATTGAAGAGGTCGATGGTGTTCATATGCCAATTAAGTTAAAAAATATGATAGCTAAGCAGAAGAAGGCTTGTCATGCAAATTGCAAGGTTATAAATCTCCGTCCTCTTGCCGTGAGTGTCAACGAATATAATCGGGTCTTTTCTTGTATCATAACAAAAGAAATCTAGAAAAAGACTCAAAGCTACCTACGAAAGCTCCAATCAAGTTCGTAAGAGAAAGATTAAATTAATGAAACAAGAGTACGAAGACTTAAGATGAAAGAAGAAGAATCTATCAGTAAAACGATGACAAGATTCAATAAAGTGATGAATGAATTAAGGTTGCTTGGAAAAGGATTCCACAAGAAGACATGGTAGACAAGATTATTATGAAGTCTACCAAAGTAATGGAAATCTAAAGTCACTGCAATGGAAGAATCGAAAAATCTTGAACCCTTAACCATGGACGAACTTGTGGGCTCTCTAATAACTCATGAAATGAAGTTAAATATAAAAGAACCATGAAAAGAAGAAAAACAAAAAGGAGTAGCTCTCAAAGCCGAAAGTGATGAGAGTTCCTCAAATTTTGAAGATGAAGATGATGAAGAAGATGAGGTGCTATTGGCTAGAAGATTCAAAATATTTATGATGCGAAGAAGAAACAAGAACAAATCAAATTTCAGAAGACTAGAAAAGAAATATAAAATCAAATGTTATGAATGTAAGAAATTATGACACATAAAAGCTGAATGTCCTCAACTGAAGAAGACTAATAAGAAGGATAAGAAAAAAAGAAAGGAAAAGAAAAATAAGAAAGCTCTTGTTGCTTGGAGTGATGAAGACTCTAGTTCAAGGAGGATGAAGCCACAGAGGAATAAGCTAATTTGTGCGTCATGGCCATTGAAGAGTTATCTGACAATGAGGCAGATTCCACTTCTTACTCTTCCTGTTCTAATTCTGATGAAAATGATTTTTCTACTATTGAATTACATAAAGCATTATTAGAATCACTTAAAGATTCAAAAATGTTAAAACTGAAAAAAAAATATTTTGAAGAAAAATATGTTTGAAAATGAGAGAGAATTAGAAGACTCCAAAACTGAAGTTGATAAATGAAGAAAGAAAAATAATGAGTTAGAATTAAAGATTATTGGACTTAAAAAAGAATTAGAGAATGAAAAGAGCAAATGCCTACAATTGCAAAATAAAATAGAACATACTAAAATTGAAAACAATCACATGGTTGAAAATAAAATTCTAAGAAAAGAGCTGATTGAACAAAAGGAGAAAAATATTAGACAAAGCAGTATTTTAATGAAATTCATACAAGGTCAAGTAAAAATGGATGCCATCCTAGGAGCTCAAAGAGCAGTCTTTGATAAAGTTGGATTAGGATTTAACCCAACTCAGACCCAAAAAAAACTGTATAAGTTTTTCACATCTAGTTCAGAATCTGTTAAACAACAAAGGTGCCACACGTGCATGAAATCTGGTCACAAGTCAGACAACTGCAAACTCAAGAGAAATACTTTGATTACTGCAAAGAGTATAAGGTTTAATGATCTTAAATGTACCTACTGCCTAAAAATTGGGCACTCAGTTAATGTTTGCTGGCTCCAAAATTTCTCGACGGTAAATATGAAATGGGTACCTAAAATCAGAACTAATTGAACTGGATCCAAGAAAATGTGGGTACTAAAGGCAAAAGTATGATTGAATCTCCTTTCAGGTTTGTCTAAAATCAAGGGAATTCCCTAGAGAATCTATATGGTGCATCGATAGTGACTGCTCAAGGCATATGACTTGAGATGTTTCCAAAATCTCATTGCTCGAAAAAAAGAAAGGAGGCAAGGTAGCCTTTAAAGATAACTCCAAATGGAAGATCATCAGAATAGGCAACATAGGAGGTAAGTCCACTGACACTCAAATTCAAAATGTTCCTCTTGTTTTTGGATTTAAATTTAGTTTGCTGAGTGTTAATCAGTTGTGTGATAAATGTTTTAGAATTATATTTGATTCAAAGGTTTATTCTATCATTGATAAAACTTCTGATTACATTAAATTTATTGGTTTTAGAAAAGGAAACATCTATATGATTGATCTAGACCGGTTAGAATCACAAATGAATCATGCTTAGTTGTAGTAAGTCAGAACAATTCATGGCTGTGGCACAAAAGGTTGGAACACGCAAGTATGGACACCATATCAGAGCTAATTAGGAAAGACATCATAAGAGGTCTCCCAAAATTAAAATTTGAAAGAGATAGATTGTGTGACGCATGTATGAAAGGAAAACGAATCAAAACTTCTTTTAAAAAACATCAACGAGCAAACCTCTAGAACTTTTACACATGAATTTGTTCGGACTAGCTAGGACTCAAAGTTTAGGAGGAAAACATTATGGGTTTGTGATTATCATTTCGACCAGGATGTTGACCTATTTTATATTATGTGGATCTATTTAAGTTCTCTGGTCTACCAATTTAAATTCTGTGTCGACCCATTAATCTACACATCAACAAGAATCTTAGCAAAACGTTAGGAGAGGTCGACACTTGATAAGTTGTCAACTAATTATATTTTGCACAACGGCATACATCCAAAATATATGTCGACACTCTAAACACGTCGACCAATTTAAAGTGTTAGGTCCACCAATTAATTACAAAAAAAAAACTGTGTCGACTTTGATGTCGAAATATGACGACCCATCTTTTTGTGTTGACAAATTTAAAAGGTCTTGTCCACCAATTTTATTTTAGAATAGAATCTTGTCAACCTGAGTTTTAAGTTATGTCGACAATCCATTCTTTATAGAAACGGATAAGAAGTCGACACAGAACTGTTCAATTTGATTGAGAAACAAAATTGGTCCGCTCGTTAACACAAATTGGTCAACAAAGCAAATTGGTCGACCTGTGACACTACTATGTCGACCTGACCAAGTAAATTCACAACACAAAATTTTGAATCCAGTAGATGTGCCAATTAAATTTGTCGACCTGATATTTTCAGAAACCAAAATTCAAAAATGGTATGAACATAACTGTCATCTTTCCTTTTTTTTTTTTCGATCTATTTGCTTATTTCATTTTTTGTGAAAGACTAACGTTTAAATGCATTAAGATCGTATTTCTATTGGTAAAAAAAAAAAGTGTCACAAGTGGAAAAAATGTAGCTTCAGCACAAAATAAGAAACAGTTGCAAAACATTAATTATTGAACATTAATGAGCAATGTTTGACTTTAACAACCATGCAGCGACTCTCTTCAATGTCGTAATAAATACTAAAGAGATGAGAAATGAAGAAGTGATTGATTTATTGAAGACCTAAACTACTGCAAATCAATTGTGTCCTTATTCTGTTAATTTGTTTCATACTATATTTTTATTGTTATTCATCTTCTCCTGAGCACAACTTACTATAAGAACAAAATTCATCTAATCTGAGAATTCTAGCCTCACATCTTAAACCCTCTACTCTTTCTTGTACTGAGCTTTTAAAAGACCAGTGAGTGAGTCACGGTCGTGGGTTTAGAGATAGAGAGAGAAACAATATGTGTTGGGTTGGGATATTAGTGTTTGGAAGTGACACTATAAATGTCTAGCTTGAACCTGTAATCAAGTATGTAATTGTGTGTTCATAGTAAAAAATCCAGAAGGAGTTTAGGAGTGGACGTACATCAAGTTTGACAGAACCACTATAAAAACTTTTGTTGTCCTCTATTTTCGATTTTTCATTCTTATTATTAAACACTACCTTCTGCTACATTTATTAAAAAATTCTTTAATCCAACGAAAACCTCTAAATTTAATTATTCACCACCTCCGGTTAAATAACAACTCTCTATCTCTTTATACCAGTAGTTGGTTTCTCCTCTCCCTTTTTTTTTTTTTTTGTCATTAGACGCCACCACCATTGATTTATTATCATGGTCTCTACTGTTCAAATCAATCAAGCTGTCAAAGCTACCACCAGAGATTCTACTTTCATCATTATTGTCTTCACCATCATCACTGTTCATTACCATTACCACCTTTCAATCCTTAATTTTGGCATTGAAGCCAATTTATCTTTTTCATCTCTGCCACCAATTTCATCTCCAATCATCTGATTCACCTTCACCTTCACCTTCATCAATTTACTATTATTGCTTTGATTTTATCATCTTCTTCACTTTTATTCATCTGCTTACCCTCACTTAGTTCTTCATCGGATTTTTCATTATCGGTCATTTCTTTGCAATCGACCTAAGTCGACTAGTTCTTCATTGTCGGGTTCTCAGTAGCCAAAAATCTGATCCCATTCACCTATTCTATCCTGATTCAAACTAGTTTTGTTCTACCTGGTTCTGCTTTGATAGTTTCTACTCATCTTATATCTAGATCCGTTTTCGAACTCGATTCAACTCTCTAAACAAACCCAAACATCTTCTTATCTGGTTCATCACTATGTCATCCGATTCTTTGATATCTAATTCTAGTTAGATTTTGGGCCATTATTTTTATTTTGGCCTTTGTTTTTACAGATCTCAATGCTTTGATTAAGTTTTTGCTCTCACCTACTCAGGTTAATTAAATTCTTACACCTACCTACTTGGTCTACTAGTTGACTCTCTCATCTACTTTTTACTTATCAACTATCTGGCTTTCTGGCTGACTATATGGTCCTCTCTCTGTCTATCTGGCTCTTTTATTAGTTATTTACTTATAAAACTTCCCACTATCTTTTAATTGGCTCTCTTATTTACTATGATTTAGTTTTTTAAATTCAAAATAGCCTACCTATCCAACTTTGAGCATTGATGTTAATATAATTTTAATAATATAATATTCAGATAATATTCACTATTTTGGTAAGAATATTGTGAAAAGATTCACTCACTCTCTAGAGTTCTCTTGGCCTATATATATATAGAGCTCCTCTTTACATTCTAAAATATACCTAATAATACAACATTTTGTCATTTTCTTTATTTTTCTATATCCACTATGCATGAAGAAGCTGCAATCTGGGGATTTTATTGAACATATTGATGCTAAAGTGGAATAGTGGATTATTTATTTCCTATTTTAATTTTTCACCAAAGTTTAAAATTATTTTGAGAGCATTTCGAAACCCTTATGCAATGTTATCAAAAGTGTACTATATATCGACCCACAAATTGTAAAATTTTAGTTTAACCATTTCAACCGTGGGTCGATGTAGTCGAATTGTTGGTTATTTAATAATAATTAAAAAAATTTATAAATATATATTAAATTTGTTTTTATCCCAATCAAATAAAAATAAAATTTTAATAAATATAAAATTAATAATCACTTATAAAATTTATATTAAGATGTAAAAATAAAATAATTAAATCATATTTATAATTAAAAAATAATATAATATTTATGAAATGTAGAGACATTATGTGCAGACTAAATACACTTATATTAATTTATTTAGTAAATGATAAATTGAAAAATCAAAAAACTTCAAAATTTCATAATTATGGTTTGCAAAAACAAAGAAATTTTTTTTCATAAAATAAGTACATGTATTATATTTTTATTATAATATAAATTGAATGATATAATTTTTGAAAGATTTTTGAATCTTAATATTATCCGAGCCAATTGAATGAAATGTCAAAATATTTTTATTTCGTATCAAATGAATATAGATTATAGAGAGAATAAAGAGAAAGATGTGTCATTTTTATCTCACATTAGATGGCTATAGAGAAAATAATGAGAGAGATAGGTGTATAAATAAAGAGAAAAGAGAAATGAACACTATATTTTTCCAATAAAACTTCATGATAAAGAAGTCATGGTCGGACCGTGAGGGACGATTTAATAAAAATACTTATGATTGAATCATATTGGTTTGCGATTTAATTACTTAAACGATATTTATTTTAAATTGAACCGTTTTTTTTTTCCAATACTAGTCTAACGGTCGTTTTATTCTCAACATTGGTTTGATCATTGTTCCATCGCAGTCCCGTCTGGTTTTGATAACCATGCCCCTACGTTGATAATGATTTTAAAACCATTTTTTTTATTAGTTTCCTCAAATGGTAGCGATATAATTAGTCAAATCTACTTCAATTATAAATAATTTATCAAAAACTATAAAATGGGAATTAATTATAATTCTACTCCCAAAATTTAAAATTTGCCTTTCATTTCAATAAAAGTTGCTCTTTTAACAGAACTTTGGATGGTACCATCTCAGCACAATCCACTAATAAATTAATTTAAATCATTATTTATTTATTTATTTATTTATTTATTTATTTATTTATTTATTTATTTATTTATGTATTCCTTTCGAACAAATCATTCATGTTACACGTGGGTAGCGTGGAATCCAAGACATGAGTCGTTGTTTTGGTTCGTGTGTGAATGCTCTCCACCCACGGCTGTCGCGGTAAATAATATTAATAATAATAATCAAGGCTCCGGACGTCAGGGTTTCAGTGTTCTTCCTCCACTGGGTTTGACACAAGACAAGCCTTCTCTATCCGATTCCGAGGTAACAAATACCAACAAACTCTCTCCCTCCCTCCATCCTTCTCTCTCTCTCTCTCTCTCTCTCTTCCCCCCAACCCTCAATACGAAAAGTATCTCCTCAGTCATCTTCAATTGAAGCAATGTGTGTTTTGTTCTATTGTAATTTAATCATGTTCAGCATGAGTAAATAGAGAACTCCATGATCCTCGAATCTATTCTAACAATAAACAAATTCCTTGGAGTTTAGGTGAATGCTTATGACTTGATTGAGTACTACTTTCAAGTCTAGTAATAGTGCCCCAGGTAATCAGTAATTCTCTATTTACAATACAAAACTATATTATGGGTATCAATTGAATTCCTCTGGGAGGCAGTTCAATTCTAGAATTTATTGTTTATTAGACAAACTCTTTTAGAGCTCATTCCATGGAGTTTTAATTTAATTCGTTCCACATAGTTTTCAAGGTTCCAACGAGCAAAAAATTAGAAAAGAAAGTTATATGGGGGTCATTCGTTTGCAAGTAGGGTGTTTAGTGTTCAACAACCTAGAATAAAAACCCTATTTTGTTGTAAATACCATTTATTCCATTTCTTTTTGCTAGATAATCTAAAGCTCTTGACGTTTTGTAGTAAAACTTGGGTAAGCTTTACGGTTGTAACAAATGGTGTCAATGTGTTTAATGGATTATGGTTGAGTCTTTCTTTCTTTGTTTTTTATGTGGTTTCCCTTGTGGCAAAATTAACTGGTTTTATGGAAATGTTCCATTTCCTTTGATGGCAAAGCAAATGAACTTTTCAATTTTCTTTTAATTCTTTCTATTTATTTGTTTATTTTTTATAATTTATGCATGAAATACAAAGCAGGAGCTAGTGCATTGTGAAAATGAGTTAGTTTCTTGTTCTATACCATGATATGTACAGCAAGATATTTCATTGAGCCGAATGTCTGCAGCTAATGCTGTTTCTGTTGCTTGATACTCGCGAGTAGGTTTTATTTTTCCTTTTTCTATATTTTGTACAATTCCTAGGGGTTATGGAGAGAGGGATGGCACCATCCGACGCAATCAGATGGGTATCTGACTAATCTGATCTGATAGAGCAGTTTTTTTTCTTTAATTGAATAATCAGATTGGTTCGGATTTGGATTTAGCTCATAAAAAATCTGACCCGACTCGTTACTCAATTTAACATTTTATTATTAAATTGTATTTATATTCAATTTATTAGGATTTTGGGTTTCACTTTGAAATCCTTTGGCCTTTACTCAAAACACTACTGCAAAGTGAAGACCCAGCCTCTGGCTCCCTCCTCCCTACCCTTCATCCCTTCACTTCCCCACCAAAACAGCCAACAACGACAATAGTCAACAGATTGTTGACGATCAGCCCACCCATATGGCCACATCGAGAGAGGGAGTTAGTCAGAGACCCACACCCTTCATTCATTCCCCACCCACAAATCGACGGTTTAATTTTACTAAATTGCCGGCTACCCTTCATCTCTTCCCCGCCCTTCATCCCTTCCCACCCACACAACCATGGCCACCCCACTCTTTGTCCCCTCCTCACCCATACAGCCACACCGAAAGAGAGAGAGAGTCTGACAGCTACACCCTTTGTCCCTTCCCCACCCACAAATCGACGGTCAGACTTTTGTAAATCGTTGACCACCCTTCGTCCTGTCCCCACCCTTCATCCCTTCACCACCCACATGGCCACCACCACTCCACCCTTAGTCCCTTCCTCATCCCCATACATACAGCCAAACTGAGAGAGAGAGAGAGAGAGAGAGAGAGAGAGAGAGAGAGAGAGAGAGAGAGAGCCACATGTGCACAAATCTATGGTGAGACTTTGCGATGTCCCGTCGGATCGGGTTGGGTCGGTTTTTTGTGAAACCCTGTAGGATCAGATATGGTTTTCCATTTCATTGATCCGAGTATGGTCAGGGTCGGATATGGATAACATGGTTAGGGTTTTGGGACGAATATGGTATTAGCAAAAACTGCACCTGCCCCGTTGCCATCCCTACGTGGAGAACTTTGAGTTGATGCATTCTTTAGGAGTATGTATAGGCAGTAATGTTGCCTTAGTAATAATTCTGAGATATTAAAGATTATTTAGAATAACTAGTTGTGGTCTAATTACAGATTACTTAAGATTTTCCTTTCTGAAATGTATAAGTTATTATTTGGTTCATATTCAGCTCTGCTACATGGGCATTTAGATATTCACAACATGCAGGTTGTCCTTCATCCTCTTATTTGCCCGCATGTAATGCACGTGGAATCCATACCAGGTAGAAAAGGAGAAGGATGGCTTGCTCATATGCAACCTTCTCCTCTGATATCCTGCATAGCATCAACTCGGTGAATTTTGCCCCTGCAAAATTTTACTGGGGAAATTTCAGAAAGAAAATTGGTGCTGCTCCAAGGAAAGCTTTGATTCGTTGCCATCTGACAAGTAATTGTCACTGTCGGTCCACATATATATCATGGAGTTCTCATAATAATCCTTATGGCTACTCCTGCTCCAACTGCAGCGGCAACAATGTTGGCTTTAGTGAGACTAGGATTGTCAGATGTGAGAGTAAAAGAGACTCAAAGTCCGACATAGAAGTGGAATCTCTGGGATCAACATCACCGTCAACAGTTGAATGCATTGGAACTGGCCTTGATGTTGAATGCATTGTCTCCTCGCCCTCTTCTGAAATGGAACAGTCACGGCAGCAACAGCAATGTAGGGAAAGGACATCATCTACATCAACCATTGACTGCATTGGAACAGGCCTTGATGTTGAATGCATTGTCTCCTTGCCCTCTTCTGAAAAGGACCAGTCGTTGCAACAAGAGCAGTATTTGCAAGAAAAAAGATCAGAGGTAACATTTGAGATGGAAGATGCAGAGAGGAAAGGAAAAATATTTGATGTGACACTTAATGAGTTATCCCTGCTAGTTTGGGATTGGGCACTCCTGGTGTCTCCTTTTTTCTTTTGGGGGACAGCAATGGTGGCTATGAAGGAAGTGTTGCCCAAGGTTGGACCCTTCTTTGTTTCAGCATTCCGTCTTATTCCTGCTGGATTACTACTGGTTGCGTTTGCTGGTTTTAGAGGTAGGAAACTACCTTCTGGACTCATTGCATGGCTTTCCATTGCTCTGTTTGGTCTAGTTGATGCTTCATTTTTCCAGGTATGCTCTATAATATATATGTATCTGAGAGAGAGAGTGAGAGGGAGAGAGATTGACAATCATTATTGATATTTGCTTGATTGTACTGTAGGGTTTCTTGCTGAAGGTTTACAGAGGACATCTGCAGGTTTGGGCAGTGTAGGTTTGCTGTTCAATAAAATTCATAAAGTTTATAAGCACTATATGAAAAATTAAAACTTGGGCACTCTAAAGGTTTTCTCGACTTAATCGCTCAGTTTTCGCTCCTTTTTCATGTGATTATGTGATTGCCTTTTAAATGGTTTCTTAGCCACAGGCCCACAAATATGAAATGTCCTCCAGTTTCCTAAATCTTTTGAAACTATTACGGATCCGAGTAAATTTAACCTCCTTATGCTCTTTTTTATTTTATTCTGTTATTTATTCATTTATGTTTGTGTTTATTGTGTGGGATTGTAGGGGAATGTCTTATGATTTTCCTTTTTGGGTGGCTTTACGCGGCTAGCTTTTTCACTTCCACATTTCAATTTCACCCATATGCAAACATGTGATGAGCCTAAAACCTTATTGCTGGATTATTTTAATTGCAGGTAATAATTGACTCACAACCTCTGACAGTTGCTGTACTTGCTGCCTTGTTGTTTGATGAATCCATTGGTCTTGTTGGAGCTGTTGGGCTTGTACTCGGTGTTGTGGGATTATTACTTCTTGAGGTAACCATTAGTTATTTAAAAAGACTTGCAATTTTAAATTATAGTTGGTTGCCTAAAAGGTCAAATCTACTGTCTGAACTTGTAAATGTTATTTTGCCAGAATAATAATTCTTTATGAATAATAAATCATGTAAGACTTGATATATGTTGGGGTGAGCCTCATGTGCTTCTTTCATGATTGAATCTTAAAATGCCAAGGCATGGATTTAGCTGGACGTATGTTTATATATATCATGAAAGAATGATGTAGAGAAGAAGAGAGTACCATTACTTGAACTGAGGAAATCATGAACCACTTTATAAATGGCTTAATTGCTGCTAAGCATCCATCTAATGCATCCCTGGATAGAAAAAGGCATGGATTGTATGGGAGCTAAGACATCAAAACTATTGACGAAAATTGAGCAAAGATCCCATTGAAAAAAAAAAAAGAAGCAAAACAAAACAAAATAAAAAAAGCTTCAATTCCGGTGAAAACTCTAATTTCTTCACTTCAAAATCCAGCCAATTCACAATCAAAGTGTCAAAGATTGGTACGCCCTTTGGTCACCGGATTTGTCTTTGCTCAATAGCTTCATCAAATGTATCAAATTTATCAACTGTTTCTGGAAACCTTCCTTGACAACATTAGCTAGGCTCTAGGCCCTCTTCTGCCTTAATTATATTCAGTCTTTGGCTTTTATTTCATATTGGTGCCGTTTTGTCTCCTCATCTTTGCTTCATATGCTATTGTTTTTATCCTTGGTAAAGAATCTTTGTCCTCCAATCACCTGGTTGTTGATCATAAGCTGTTTTCTTATTGTTCAATTTGGGGTTTGTGCTTTTTGAGTTTATACTAAGTCTCAGATTGTTTCCCATTAGTTTAGGTTGGATGTCTATTATAAGTTGTCTATTATGGATCCATAAGCTACTATATCTCCTTTAATTATTCAAACATCTGCTGGGGCTTAGGTAGCTATGGTGGTTCTGGATATCACTTGATTAGATGGTCATATTCAGGAGTGTGTTGGGATTTATTAGCTCGGAGTTCATTTTGGAAATTCTAGGTGTTTGATATGCATAAAACATCTCATAGAAATCAGGCACTAGCTCCATAAATTATATTCACTCTAGTTTTGGCTTTTGTAGTTCATCCTCCAACATTTCCTATATTTTCTAAAGAATTCCTAGGGAGCTCTTGGCTACCAAGGTTGGGACTTTAAAGGTGGTTGGGTTCTTTGTTGCAATTGAGGCTATAATTTTGATCTTCATTGAAGCAGGAAGGAAGTATTGCGCGTCCATATATCCTTTCAAAATAATTGCTTCATTCATAGGTTGCCCCATCTTGGTTAAATATTCTCCTTCACTATCTTGATATTAAGGTCATCTCTCAAACTCTAAATCAAAGCTCTTTTGTCAAAATTGCTTAGCTGTTTGGTGTTGCCATTAGTAACCATACTTTGAACAATGAGCTTGGCCTCGCACCAACAGTGAATCTGTCATGCTCCAATCAAGAAGACAGGATCAGATCTGTTTTGCAGAAGATAAAATTGAAATTATTGGATTTGGTGACATCTTATGGTTTGAGACCCCCCCCAAAAAAAAAAAATTTTTGACTTGTTTGAGTTTAGAATCCAAAATTGGAGACTGGTGACAAGTGGTTGATGTGGGTGACTGCTGAGCTTTATTTCCTAGAAAACGGCCATTGTTAAGGCAGTGCTGGACAGAAGAAGCAGGAGAATTTAGTTTCTAAGTGGAAGGTATTACAAACAATTCATTATAGAAATTGCTTTTTTGACATGAGAATTCTAATGAAAAGTTTCACAATCTTAGGTCTTTGGCAATGATTGGACTAACTTTGGTGATGCCAAATTATGAAAGTTGTGCTTACATTATATGTTCAATGGCCTGAAAAACTAGTGGTACCATCCTAGTTCTCAACCTGGTGGTTCCACCTTCCTCCCCTTCATTCCGAAGGGAGGTTTAAGTCCTTCCAATCCTCAAAATATTTACCTAGCAAAATAATAGTTATCATTATCATCATCATCATCATCATCTTGTCAATAGTAGTTTTCTTCTGTCTCATGTTATAGCATGAGAAACATTGTTGTGTGCTTATTTATGATTGCATGACTTAACTGTTCCATTTTCTTCTTTTCTTTTCTTTTATCTTTTTCTTTTTGGGACATTTCCTGAACTATTATCAAGCCAACAGAAAATTGATGCAATTATTCAAGAAAATGATTTCCAAAAATTTTCTAGAACATTTTCTTCTTCACATGCTGCAGCTTGCAAATTGGCCACTGTCAAGGTATGCAAATTAATTGAAGATAAAAATATTTGATATTTCACCCAAACAACCAATTTCTCTGTTTTCTTCTTTCTTTCTTTCTTTCTTCTTTTTTTTTTTTTTATTTTAAGGAAACTACTTCGGGGAAATGATTCTCCTGGGAACATTTAAGCACCGGCAAAGTGAAGATTAACTTTTCTTGGGGGTCTAGTATGAGAAAGAAAATATTATAACAAAGGTAATAATAAAAAGTAAAATAAGAAATATTTGAAGATAATGAATATTAAATGCTAAAATATATAAAATCTCATTACTATTCTCTTCGATTGTGGAGTTGACTTAGAAAATTTTACTTTTGAACTCCCTAAATTATAGGATTGACATAGAATTAACAGTTTTAGTCAGTTTCCTAATTTGTATTATTCGATTAGATTGTTTATTATTTTTTATAAGCTAAAATAGTTTCCTATTTTTTGTGTGATTTGTTTTGATAGTTTCTTAATTCTTGTAATCTAGAATAGTTTGTGTATTATCATGTACATTTTTATTTGATCAATGAGAAATGCAGGGAAATTATTCATCCTTGTTTTGTGTCATGATATTAAAGCTTTAGACTCTTTCTGAGATTGAAAACTTTGGCCTTTCTTTTGCTTTGTTTTACTTTCTTTTCAAAGTACATAGAGCTTCTTTTTTTCCCCCCCCCAGCCGTAGATTGTTTTTTGGGTTTCTATCGTCGTGTGGCCTTCATTGCCACCATCAACCAATCACAGCCTTCATTGCTGTGTTAATCTCCTCTATGGATTCTAGTTTTCTCACGTGGCGCCTTCATTGCCACCATCAATCAATCAGAACCTTCATTGTCGTGTAAATCTCCTCTAGAAGTCGTAGTTTTTTCTCCCACTATTTTTTCATGTGTTCCATCATGTTTGGAAGTGCTATGTCAAATCATTCCGGCCAAACCGAGGAAGTGAATTCAACCCAAATGATGGGTGATTTGCAGAACATGCAGGCTACTTATAGGCTGGACAAAAAAAAAAAAAAAATAAAAAAAATTCTCAAATGGTCTGAATATACCTTAAGGGCAAAGGAAGGCTGGGCCATATTCTTAGGACAGGACCAAAAATGTGAGATCCAACATTTGAAGCTTGGGATGAAACTGATTCAATGATTATGTCATGGCTGTAGAATTCGATGGATCCAACCATAAGTGATACTTGCACATTTTTGAGAACTACATAGGAAATTTGGGACTTTGTTCGTTGAACTTATTCGAAAGCTCATGAAACAGCCCAAGTGTACGAGGTCAAGGTGAAAACAAGTGCAGAATATGCCAATCAACTGCAGGAACTTGATCATTATCGAGTAGTTAAGATGAAATGCCAGATGATGCCGCTATTTGAAGATTTTTATTGAGAAAGACTGGTTGTATGTTTTTTGGCTGGACTCAACTCTGAATTTGATCAGGTTAGCGTGCAGATTTTCACTAAGGAGGAAACATCCTCATTGGAGGAGATAATCTCCCTAATTCGGGCAGTAGAAAGTCGAAAGGGTATAACACTTGAACCAAAAACTCTAGAAGGATCAGCTTTGTGTCAAAGACTGAACAACTTCAGATACAAGAAAGAGGAAAGGTGGACTTGTCAACATTCTTGGGGAGAGATATCCCGGAAGGTTGGTGGAGAGATAATGAGGACAATTTGTGGTGCACCTATTCCAAAAAGCCAAGGCACACCAAGGAGAATTGTGGGAAGTTAAACGGAAAACTGCCAAGCAGAGTATGGGAAAACTGAGTAGGATAGCAGAAATCACAGGAAGGACAACAGAGATCTCAAGTTCATTTGACTGAGCAAACCAGTCAAAAGGAGGAGCAAGAAAAAAGAGGGCTTAATGGTGAGGAGATCAAGAGATTTAGAGACCTACTAGGGTCTCTTAAGAAGAACACAAGTACATGTTCATTGGCACTTTAAGATAAGACTCCATTTTCTTTTGGTTTACATGCCTCAAATAAGTGTTTTATCAACTTTTGGATAGTTGAATCTGGAACCACTGACCACATGACCCATACCTCACAATGTTTCAAAACCTACCCTCTATGCCCTAGTATTAGGAAAATTGTAGTAGCAAATGGTTCTCTAGCTACAATTGTCGGATTAGAAGACATTCATGTGACACCTTCTCTAATCCTTCAAGATGTCTTCCATGTATTAAAATTATCAACGAATCTAGTTTCAATTCAAGAGGCCACAGAAGATCTGAAATGTTGTGCAATATTTCATCCTTCCTACTGTGTTTTTCAGGACTAGGGCTTGGGGAGGATGATTGGATCTGTTAAGGAAAGGATCAGTCTCTATTATTTTGGAACATCAAGCCCCACAAAGAGAGTCATGAATAATCTGTCTTTGTCATTTCTTAGTTTTTCTAATAAAGATATTATTTGAATTTACCACTTTTGTCTTGGTCATCCATCTTTTTGAGTCTTAAATGTCATGTTTACTTCTTTGTTTAAAGGATTGAATATTACAGATTTTCAATGTAACATTTGTGAGCTTGCAAAACACATTCATGTACCCTTCCCTACTAGTAGTAAAAGAAGTTAACATCTGTTTGATCTGATTCATACATTTGGGGGCCATCCACAATTCCAAATATTTCGGAGTCTAATTGATAATTTTACTAGAGTTATATGGATATTTTTACTCGAGCAAAAATCTAATGTCAAGTGGTGTCATTCCAAACTTTCACTTCATGATTCAAAACCAATTCGGGGTAAAAATCAAAAGATTTAGATCTAACAATGCAAAAGACTATTTCAACCAAATTTTGTCCCCTTCCAAAAATAAGGTATTATCCATGAGTCATCTTGTAATAACACATAAGAACAAAATGGGGTCATAGAGAGAAAAAATGATCATTTACTTAACACTACCGCGACATTGTTATTTAAAGGGAATGTTCCTAAATCCTATTGGGGAGAAGTTGTTCTTATTGCAACATATCTGATAAATAGACTACCTTTATGAACATTAGATTTCAAAAATCCCATGAAAGTCTTTCCCAATTTTTATCCACATTTTACAACATCAAATGGTCTCACACCTATATTCTTTGGTTGTACTTCTTTTATTCATATTCACAACCAATATAGAGAAAAATTAGACCCTAGAGCAATTTAAACGTGTCTTTATTGGTTATTCATCCACACAGAAAGGGTATAAGTGCTATCGTCCTCCTTCTAGGAAAATTTGCACATCTGCAGATACCACTTCTATTGAGAATAAACCATACTTCTCAGAGTCTTACCTTTAGGGGGAGATTTCACGCACAGATGATAAAAACCTTGGTGATCTTGGTTCCTTTGGTTCTCTTGATATTCATTCATCAATTTCATGTTCTTCTACTAATAAACATATCGAGTCAATGTCCACTCCAATTTGAGCCTCAGAAACTGTATCCACTCTAGAGTCAGTTTTCGAATCTGTGTCTATTCATACAACTGTTCGAATTTATGACTCTAATAGGTTTCCTCGTGTATTTGAGACAGGAGATCTAGTGCAAAATCAAGAGTTCAGGCCATTGGCTCAAGAATTGTGCGAATTGTTGTGGGTCAAGATCATTTTAGATGATTTGAGGATCAAGTAGGAAGGATCTATAAAGCTATATTGTGACAATAAAATCAGCAATTAACATTGATCATATAGAGATTGTCAGACATTTTATCAATGAAAAACTAGAAGAGGGGTTAGTTTGCATGTCTTATGTTCTTTCACGAGGTCAATTGGCAGAAGTTTTAACAAAGGGGTTAAACAGTACGACCTTTTATGAGATCATTTCCAAATTGGGAGTAGAAGATATCTATTTTTCAGATTGAGAGGGAGTGTTCGATTGTAGAGTTGACTTAGAAAGTTTTATTTTTGGATTACTTGAATTATGGGATAGGCATAGCATTGAGAGTTTTGGGTAGTTTCCTATTATGTATGATTCAATTAGATTGTTTTCTATTTTGTATAATCTAGAATAGTTTCCTATTTTTTTGTATGATTTATTTAAATAATTTCCTAATTTTTATAACCTGAAATAGTGTATATATATTCTCATGTATAATTTCATTCAATCAATGAGAAATATAGAAAAATTATTATTCCTATTTTGTGTCATAATCATTAATCTTGTTCAAAGATTATAAAAATTCTTAATACATATGTTGTCTCCTTATGTATAAACATTTGAATTTGAAATATTTATAAGATAATAGAATATAAAACAAAGAAATTATCTTCTTTTTTTTTTTTTTTTTTTTTTTTTTTTTTTTACTTTACTTTTTTCCTTTCCATTTCATTAGTTGTGGTAGAAATATATATATATATATATATATATATATATATATATATATATTTAATTAAACCATATTTGGGTTCGAAGCACAACTTTTAGAGGGGATATGATATAGTAAAGATATCAACCATCAATTTTCAAAACTTTCAAAAACTACAAGTTATAGATCTTTACCAAATTAAGCCACTCCAAATTTGTGCCAATCGGTATTTTTCATTTGTAAAATTAATTTCTTGTATTTTCCTTCTTTTACTTAATTATTTATGACAAATTATGACACAATGACGGAGAAGGGAGGGGAATTTCCATTATTATTTGCTCCGTCAATGCTTATATGACCTTGCATAGAATATATAAAAATAAAATGCATTGAAGTGACACCAAATTCACCATCCTTGGTAAACTAAAAATTATGATCATTTTATTTAAGAACTTGTTCCAAGTGCTTCACTTGAAAACATCATAAACAACTTCTAGGTTAGATTCACCTCATTTTCAGGCTGGCACCCCACAGTTGAGAAACTAAGATGGTTACTAAGAACAGGTTACCAGCTTCTAGTTTTTAGGAAATTGATAATAGAAAAAAAAGGGCATTTAAAATGCTCTTGCATGCGTTGTTCTCTGTGGCAGCTTGTATTCAATCTGCTACAGAAGTTGGTTCACTTAACCTGCTTCGCGTGACTGGCTATTTAATTAATTTGTTTTTCTCGTGTTCCTTTTTAAGTTTTAATTTTCATTGCAGGTACCTGCACTTGCTATAGATAGTAATTTTTCACTGTGGGGGAGTGGAGAATGGTGGATGTTGCTTGCTGCTCAGAGCATGGCAGTTGGCACAATCATGGTCCGTTGGGTCTCCAATTATTCTGATCCAGTTATGGCTACTGGCTGGGTAGGTTGAAACTTTGATTTTTTGACATAGTCACTCTCAGGTGGTGGATTCTGTTTTTGGAATTATTAATGTTCTGGACTCAGTTGCATACTTTAATTTTGTATTACTGGAAGAGTTTGAAATATTGTTTTGCCAAATGATACAGCAGCAACAGAAGGGAGGGAAGAGTGAGAGAGTGAAGAGGGAGAGAGGCAGCGGGGAAAGAAAATTAGGAGAGACCAATAATCTATCAGCTTAATCTGTAAATAATAAATAATATTAGCCTCTCACAAAAAGTCTGTCTAAATTAATAGTAATCTTTATTAAGTATTCATGTCAAGATAAACTGACCAAATTTCATTTCTGCCTTATTGTTAAATGGTAGATTAATTTGCTAATACAAATGGATGTTGCAACAATATTATGAAAGGTGACAATGGCTACAGTTAGCTGATGTGGCAGAAACCTAACTTAAAAATGAATAAATCAATGATTTTGACATACTTTGCCTCAAAATATTCTGTTCATTTGTGTGGGTATGTATCCAATTTGCAAATTCATTTATTCTTTAGAGGCAAATGACTTTTACATGACTGTTTCACTAACTACTTGTTTTTAGGTCATTAACGTATCCATGGAACACCAGTTATTATCATTTTCCATGTTGACACCTGGTAGCAAATTGGACTAATGATAAAATTATTAGTTCATTAGGGACTAAATTGTTGAGTATTTGATTTGGAATTTTATGAAACATCTAGAGGTAAAATCTTTAAATGGCTATCTAAATGATAAAGTAAAGAAAAACCCAATATTATTCTCTAGCTGAGGTGTTGTTTTATTTAATGATGTTTTATATAAATGATTTATCTTGATGGTAGTTGAAATTTTAATTGACATTAAGAAAGTTTTTCCTGGTATTTTCTCATCATGGAGTCTGATAGCAAGAAGAGGCTAATATTTAAGTATGATTTGTTTTCCAGCACATGGTTATAGGCGGTCTCCCGCTTGCAGTGATCTCCGTTCTTAACCATGATCCTGCACTTAGCGGAGGTCTTCAGGAATTGTCAGTGGAAGATATTTTGTCACTTCTTTATACCTCCGTCTTTGGAAGTGCCATTAGCTATGGTGTTTTCTTCTACAATGCCACCAGAGGTTTATTGTTGGGATTGTTCCCTTCATGTTTCTTTTGGTCCATTTGCTACAAGTGGGTTCTAAGTTTATAGAAGCTCTGAATCAAGAGTGGCTTTGTACTTTCAGGTAGCCTTACAAAGCTCAGCTCACTCACGTTCCTGACCCCAATGTTTGCTTCATTTTTTGGGTAAGGTTCATCCATGCAAGGCAACTTTTAGATTAGGACAACCAAGTGAAGCTGGAAAATGGATTCTTATGTTGATTTTTTTCTAAATTTTTTTTATCTGAAAGTCCATGTTTTATTTGATCAGGTTCCTATATCTTGGAGAGACATTCTCCCCATTGCAATTGGGCGGTGCCCTTGTTACTGTGGTTGCAATATACATGGTTAATTATCAGGGCAGTGATGATTGATGTAACGATGAAGATGAATGGACGCAGCACAGAATAATTGTGATCAGTGTGAAGTTTCTTCTCAGAAACGAGGCTATAGGAATGTCAGCTTTCAGTTCTTTTGGGCCATCTTTCTGTGAGAGGCTGAAGGCGTGAATCTGTCCGTGTATATATATATATATATATATATATATATATATATATATGAGAAGAGTTTTCACCAAAAATATATATATATATATATATATATATATATATGAGTAATGGCTAGTGAAGCTGGGTAGGGTTTTGGGAGTTTGAGTGCTGCCAAATGTACAGGTCACTCTAGGCTCTGGTGGCAGCCCTGTCTTCTATTTCCAGACCGGTAGTGCTAGCAAGTTCTGTATATACCAAACCTCAAGCTTTTGCAATAATTAAAGTTGTTTGACTAGCCTGTTTTGCCCCTTGGATTCATCCTTATATTCAAAAGGGAAATGTTCGTGGGGCAATTCATTTTCATTTTTGTTCCCTGGAATACATTGCCATGCCTCGGGATGAAATCAATTGCCAAACTGGATTAAGTAGATGTTATGGCACTAATATCGAGATGAACAATTTTTCTTGAAGTGAGGGTTCGTTTGGGAAGGAAAATTAAGTCTAAACTCAACTGGTATGATGATAATTTTAACCCTTAATATAGAAAAATTTAACTCATACAGGGAAAGATTTATATTTCCTATAAAAAATTTTTCATTTTAGTGAAAAATATTACAAAAAGAATAAGATGAAACAAGTTGCAATTATCCAAACAATACCTTAGCTCGATACCTTATGCTTATACAACCTGACTTAAACCATATATATGAATTTCAACAAGATACTACTTACAACAAGAATCAGTCGGCTGCTGACCAAGACCAATGCAGTAGAAAGATGGTGAAATTTTTCCTAACTGAAATTTTGCATTACCCCTAAGAACTGATCATTAACTCTGCAGACGAACTTCAGGTGTCCCCCCTTACATTGAGACCGGTGCAGCACTTGTTCGAGACAAGACATTATCTTGGCAATGAAGATTGGAAGATTTGCAGAAGCAACTTTTTCTCTCTGGTTTCAAGGTTGCCCAAACCGAAGTCTCTAAGAATGCCAAGTCTATGGACTTCTCGTCCTTCTTCCACAATTCTACCTCTAACAGATGACAACAAGTCTGTGCCTTGCTCTCCCTTTCCACTCTCCATTTTTGCTCCATCAGTCGTCAAACTACCAGTGTCCTCATTTTTTTCCAATTCTTTAGCCTCAAGCTTCTCTTCATCTTTTGCATTCTCATTTGCAAACATAAACTCGTAACCATCAATACTGGTATTTCCCCACCATTTATTCGAGGCAACAGACAAACCAGCTGATGGAAAACCCCATTTAAATTCCTCCAAGTATGTCAGAGACCCTTTTGTTAAGTTTGGACTCAGCAAAGTTTGTGCATGCCCCTGAGTTTCCTTGTTTCCTTGTGGGGATGCAACACCTAGGGCTTTGGACATTTCTTATGGACTTGGGATACTTTCCTTAAAGCTGGCGGTTCCTGCACCAGTACAAGTACGACGGACAAAACAAGATGAATAAAAGGTAACAACAAGAAAGGATTAGCTAGATATTGTGTCCATGTGAAACTAGGCTGTATATGGCAAGAGAAGATTCAATAACTTAGTGCAACATGAAGAATTTCATTGAGAGGAATCAGCAAAGAAAAGAAAAATGAAGAAGAAAGAGGACCATTATAGTCAGCTGAGCATGTTGGGAATGATAAGCTAGGTAAATTTATTTGCATTAGTTTGTTTATACTTCAAAGCCAGCCTAAGCAGAAAGGGAAAAATGTCTCTTAGAAAGGTCTAATGAAAGCTATAGGTGTCTTGAGATTAGTAACACCACCTACTGTAGTGGTAAAAGGAGACAAAAAATTGCCGCACTTGTGCTTTCAGAATAACAAAGACTTTAAACAGACGTGACATTTGTTCTCATTCTTGAAAGCTCCAAGCAAAATTAATTTAACAAATTCTCCATGATTCAGCTTTTTATATTAACAGCACTTCTATAATCAGTTCCAGCATTTGTGTATACAGTATATGAAGAAGTAGTCATCAAACTTAGAGGTTCCAAATTCATTGTTTATTTGCTTCTAGTTCAAATCATCTTCTTATCAAAACATCAAGAATTGATCAATAGATAGCAAGAAGAGATGTTTATAATATATAAACGAGCATGAATTTATTAGTTATCAAATGGTGCTTGCTGCAGACTAAAAAGGTCAAAATAATTTCAAAACTCAACTGAAACAACTTCTATGATATCATAAGTATTGATTTGGAGATTGCTGAACTTTAAAAATCAATATTTCATGAGCTTTATTAAAAATAATAAAAAAATAAACTAACATGCAATCACACCTTTAAGCTCATATTTCGTTTAGAATCCCCCCCCCCCGGGGGGCAAAACACACACATATAACCTACATAAGATCTAAAGCTAAAATGGAGTAGAAATTTCGCAACTTCTAGTTCCAATCATGCAACTACGATTAGCTTGTCCACCAATCATCCAGCTATGATTGCCTTGTATGCACCAGGTGAAACAGATTTTCATTATAGCTTCTCCATAAACTGTTCTTCCTGAAATGCTACCATCTTTTACTATCTTTGCATTTAATACTAATGTTTCTTATAGAATAAATTTGCGAAGAACAGCAATACTGACGACACTGAATTAGCCTTGGATGCATCTGGTGATATGAAAGCACATGTTCTAAATTAACATTCATGACAGCACTCTTGGAAAGAAAAATCAACAGTTCATGATGCACCAATCAGAAAATGGATTTGCAAAGATGGCTTAAGTTCCTGAAAGTGCCACTATGGTTCGTGTTACTGAAAGTGCTAAGAGTTTTCAGAGGGTTCAAAGGGATTGGATTGGACGAATGACATTACAAAATTTTCACATACGCATATGTGGAGGGTAAGCCATTGGTGGTGCTTGTTGCCTCAATCAGTAGAGTTGAGGTAATATAAAATTAGATAACTAAATAGAACACTAGTGAAATGAAAATCAATAACACAAAAGCAATGTATGCAAGTTTGACTTGTAAACTTAAAGTTATACGTTGATAGAAGAATGAACCCAATATAATCGACAAGAGGTTAATAAACAGTGGAGAATCACCATGATCAAGCACGCTATCTACACAAGTCACATTCCACCCAGAACGAACAGACTCGCTTTCAGAACCCTAGAGGATACTACATAAGGATGTACGAAGGCGAGTATAACAGGGCTGAGGAGATGCTTTAATGGGTCACGTTGCTTGTCAAAGATCTCCACTTGCTCTCAACCATTTACCTAGGCAGTAAAAGAAGGCAAAGTCTTGATGATCTCAAGTGAGATGCTAGCATGGTCTATACAACAAAGCCCAGAAAATATCACCATAGGAAAGCTAGGATTCTACATTTTTTTTTCTCTTGCTATCAAGTTAGATAGCTTGTGAACATTCCATAATTTTTTTTTTTTGGGGGGGGGGGGGAATTTTAGCGTATTAGTGTGATTCTGTCCTAACAAGAAGGGTAAATAGTAAGATTTCTAACAGAGGCAGATTATCAAACAGGTGGCACGCATGCCACTTCAACGAGCCAATTGTTACAAACATCGGGGTTGCTTTGCAGCGTAAGAGAAGTGTGTAATATGAGAGAAAGAGAGTGAGAGAGAGAGAGATGGAATATACCTGGGAAATGAAGATCTATCAAGGGCGATGTTCTCACGGTCACAAGCTGTGTGCTTTGAATTTAATTGTATGGCGGATTGAAGACAAATACTTTTGGGTCCCCAGTCCCTGCCCTGCGCAAAAAGAAGGTGATTCCGTCGGTTTTTCTGTTCTGTCCTTTTTCACTTCTTAAAAGAAAAAAATTGTAATCCTGTTTTAATTAGTCAATTTTGACCTTCTCCCTTAATTTATTTATTTACAATACCTTTGAAAGTTAAAATTAATTAAGAGAGATAAAATTGAAAATTTTATAAAAAAAAAGAGAAAAGAAATATAATTCATCGACTTTCATTTTTAAAAAGTATTTTTGAAATATAAAAAATATTTAATACTAACATTTTATCTCTCTTTCATTTCTTTCTATTTTTTGGAGAAAAAAATTTTAAATTTAGACAAATTCAAATCCTTCTTTTTTCTCTTATATCTAAACTATTAAAAAGAAAAAAAAGTTATAATTTTTTCTCATACTTCGTTATTCTCTCTTCAAATCTTTTTATTCAAATAAATTGTTAGTTTTATTTTAAGGTGGTTATTTACTATTTATTAATCTTAATTTTATTTTACTAAATATTTATTATAATTAAAATAACTTTAAAATAAAATTTTGAAATATTAAATTTATGACTATTAAAATATGATGGACCGGTCAGTTTGAGTTGAAAAATTAACCGAATGATTTATCCGCCCAATTATCTTAAACAAATTGAAAATATATTTTATGGATGCATCAAACTGCTAGTTCTTCGTTGAACCAAAAAAGAGTGTATTGATTTGTAGAATTTTCTTTTTTAATCCGCATTTTTTTGTTTAGAAAAAATTGATAATTTTATTTTTGACTATTTTGATTCTCTTTTGTGATGGTAAAATATAAAGGAAAAATTAAAGATTTTGATAAAAATTCCTATGAAGTTGTGCTATTAATTTTCAGAATAAAAACTAAGAAAATTACTATATGTTGTAGGTGGGTTGCGACTCCATAGATATGTATTCCTTGTAGACTTAAACGGTTGTAGTAAGAAGGGATGTAATACCTGCAAAAATCGTCAAAGAATGTTTCGGCAGGGAGACTCCGACGCTCAAGTCAGAAAGAGCGGTTTTCGAATGAAAGAAAAACAGACTGAGAGCTCAAGGGAGTGGTTCCCTATGATAAGAGTGCCCAATGTGTGAGGTCAAGAGAGCGTATCTGATTTTGAGGATTTTAGGATGTCTTATATCTGTGAGAGTCGTGCGTCATCGGGGTGCTTCAACTATACTTTCCTTATCGAACAGATCCGAAAATCTCGAGAGTTTAATATTTCGAATTGATTGTGATTCTCATCATTTGGGAAACTTTCATTTTTTGGTAGGATTTTTTTATTAACTGAAAGATACTAAAAAGTCTGCTTTCAAATAAGAAATCAGGGCTGTTAGGACATTTTGACTTTTCCTTGGAATCACTAGAACTGTTGGCTATTAATCGGTCGTTCAAATAATGAAGGGTCTTTAGAGTTTGTTCGCTTGATGGATCGACGACTGAATACCCGATCAGGGCAGTTACCTTTGCTTGATGAATCTCGTTTGGTTGGTGGGGCGACTAAGACCCTATCGCTTGGGAGGACCGGGCGACCAAGGCTCTATCATTTGGGAGATTTGGGCGACTGAGACTTTTCGGTAGATTGTCATAGAAAATATCAAATATTGGTCGATAGCTGTCCTTTTGTGGGTCTCGCATGTAGGTTTTATTGATGCTGACCCTTCCGAATTGGGCCTAGGGCTATGTCTCATTATTTGTCCACGACTTATGATCTTTTTGATAAAGAAGCGCCATGAGTAATGATAATTTAAAAAACGCGAAGCTTTTTAGTATGACTTTTGTCGCTTCAATTTTTGAGAATCATTTTCTGTACGTTTTATAAGTATTCACGTTCATTAGAGGACCTTGTACCCCAGCTTTCTTCTCATTGTTATTTTAATCCTCCTTTAAGATCTGTCAGAGAAGTCATCTCCAAAAACAATGGCAAAAACGTTCGCTTCTCAAGCTTTTCTGGGCATTGATAACATTGCGAGTACTATGTCCCTGAGGGAACTCCAAGAGGTGCAGACTGAAATATTGATGAGAAATGATTATACCTTGGTGTCTGCCACGAAAGCCGATAGGGCGAATTTGGTGTCAGACGGTTGCGTACCGATATACTTGCAATTGGTAAGGTATGGATTAAAAGTTCCATACACGGGTCCTTTCGCAGAGATACTACGTCGTTGGAACATATTTCTGACTCTTCTGATCCCGAGTGCCTGTCGTCTGGTAGTTGTTGTGGCTTTCTTGTTAGGATTTTGTCGTCTTCACTTTGATTTCGACATCTGTCATCCATCTTCGTTTTGATGAGATGTGGAAACAGTAGCTCGACCAAGGGCTAGTGCAAGTTACAGACTCGATCTGAGTCCAGCTGGAGGTTTTGCTATAAGGAGTTCGTTGACAAGGGTGAGATACAGAAGTTCTTTTATGTTGGGTTCTCGAATAAAGATCGCATGCCCATGCTACCCGAAATCGATAAGGTGCCTTCTTTGGGGCTAAAGCCCCCAGTTACATCAAAGTTCGGTCGTTTCATTTGGTCAGTCGGTGGTTATTGCAAATCCACCGGTTGAAGTATATGGGTTGAGTTCCTACTGGATAACCAGATGTTATCTTTGGCCGGCCTGCTGATTGGGGAAAAGAGAAAAATTGACAGGCTCCTTTTGTTAGAGAGGGGGAAAATTGAGTTAGTTGATTCCTTGGATTCTCCTGACGACACCGTGCTAGAGAATGTTATTATTGATAAGCCAGTTCGACTAGGTGTGAAGAGGTCTCTTCAGGAGGATATCGGGGCATCTAAGACCCTTCTTGAATTTTCTACCGGGGCATCTGAGGCCCTTCGAGAGTTGTCATCCCCTTCATTGAAGAGGAGGGTGATTTCTTCTCCTTTGACTTCATCCGGACGCGCATTAGTGATTTTACTTGAATGTTCAGCCTCGACAGCAGTTACGCCAAGGGAAACTACCGTTTTGGACAGAGGTAGTTCGTCAGGTGAAATGAGTGCTGGTATGGGCGAATTAGGAGGATCGGGAGACGATCCTTTATCTAGTGCCATGGTGAGAGCAAATGTTTCCAGGGCCACAATAGGAAGATGGCAGGGCCCTCTTCTACTATTCTGGTTTGGCATTCGCGTAAGGGAAAGCACAAGATTTTTGAAGGGGCGGTTTCTCTGCCTGTATCCCTATTCAGTCCTTTGATGGGAAGAAGGGCTCGAAAGATCGGGGAACCATCACCGTTTGTACTGGGAATATGCAATATAGTTATATAGATCTGGCTAAGGCGGATCACATCGTTAATCGGTTAGATTTTAATCAGTGTGAGTTCGATTTCCATAGGATGTCTTACGAGCAAGTCAGTAGGGCTCTTAAGTCCTTAGGCTTAATGGTATTGCTCTCTCTATACTTGTTGGGTTCTTTCTCATTTTTGCCTTCGTTGACTCAATTTTCCTTTCAGACAATGGCTCTTGCCGAATTTCAAGAACGGCAGGGGAAGTAGGTGATACGTCACTTAGAGGGGCGTGTCACGCCCCGAACCGGGATCGTGAACAGTTGCCCGTTGCCCTGGATACCGGCTGTATTTTTACGAAAAATCGGGCAGAACCTTCCCATAAATCGGAGGTCTCCCATGTACAAATAAACCTGTATAATTCAAAATCATCCAGAAAATAAAATAAATGGCCATCCCGGCCTCTCCAAAACTAACAAATCCCGCAACCGACATCCAGAACAACGCAAGGCTAAATAAATTACCAGCAATCCTAACCACAGACCTCTACTGTTATGCCCAATTAGAGCATGAGCAGCCGCTACACTGAGCGGGTCTAAGTTTTTATACAATTTACAATAATTTTCTCAAAAATTATTCAAATACGTACAATTGCCTCAATGCAAATGAAATATGAGAGTTTCGCAAATAAACATACATAAATTATATAGTCATCTCAAAATAAGTACACGGTCAACTACAGACCTCAACAAGACCTTGCAGGGTCAAAAATAAAATACGAAATTCATCTTTCAAATTTAACTTAAGATCTCACCGTCGTGAATCACCCAAATCCACCAAAATCTCCAAAATCTGAAGCGTCGTTCCGGCACAACAATAATCCTGTCTGGGGAGGGAGAGAGGAGGGGTGAGTACTCGGGGAAGAATATTCAGTGAGTGAGGGGATTAATCTCAAGTACTAATAGTGTAGGTGAACATTAGAGTGTCAAATAATATCATTTATAACCAATAATTCAAATTTTTTAACAAATCATGATATGTTAGCTAAAATGAATTCATTTAATCATTCACACGATATTATACAAATATGCATCCATTTAAAAATCAAGTATATCATAGAGCAAGCCGAAAGAATCCTGGCAAGGGTCAACCATGACCAAGGACAGGCGCATTGGGGGTTTTATTATGCATAATATTTAAAAGTTGCTCTCTACCCCGACATTGGCACGTACAAGCAACTCCCAGTGCTAGACCGCATATTCTGACGGACCTCCCCTTTCGGTTCAACTGGGCCCATATGGAACATCACAATCATGTACAAGCAACTCCCGGTGCTAGACCGCCTATTCTGACGGACCTCCCCTTTCGGTTCAACCGGACCCATATATATCGCAATCACGACGTTTGCGGATACCTCTGGTCAAAGCGTATCCGGGCAACTTGTGTCTTTACAAACGCCCTTCGTAGCTACGGAATCAATCAAGAACATCCGTCCCCCACCGGGACTCAATCACATCATATCAACACAAAACTAGTGGGCATCCAACCCACATAGTTCATCAAAACGATTCAAATCTGTGTGCCAATACATTTTATCAAAATCATTTCAAATCAACAACCGATGCAATGGTAGAATAGAAAACATTCAAGATCTCAAATCATGGCACAATTTCATTTCATTCCAAATATGGATGCATAGTCATAGAAATCATAAGTTTACGACACTCCAATAATCACAAAATAGATTTAAGATTTAATATCACACGTCGAATTTAATGCATATCAAAGCATGTTTTGTTTAAAAACAAGGTAAAATCAGGTTTCACTATTTCATGCAAGAGATTAGGGTCCCGCTCACATTCTAGGGAGGGTAGTCACTCCCTATTTCTAAAATCAAACCAAATCGGCTCCTCGAATCTCCAAGAAAGTCAACCTAATCAAATCATCATGATTTTCATCAAATTTCTGACTATTTTCAGGTTTTAACATTTTCCTTAAGTTCGTACAAATCCTAAATTCTTCAATTTATAAACATACTCCAATATCATCAATTTCATTCCATTTATAAGTAGATAACAAAATCAAATAAGTTTTAATTCAAATCTAAAACCGTTTAAAATCGAAAACAATTCTAAAATAAATAAATTTTCGCAAAATAGAAAATTTTTGAAAAATCATACACTTTTCAATTTTCATCCGATTTCTTCAAAGCATATGTCGTTTTTAAGGTATTGAAGTCTATTTTCATAATATAGGAGTTGTATTTTGATTGCCTATATGCAAGATGACTTATAATGTAAAATACTACGACAGTTCCCAAACTATAACCACAACTTTTAATCTATTTTTCATATACATACCATTATGCAAATTTAACAACTTAATATAACCTAAGAAGACATGAAATGTACAATATTCTTCATTTTACGACTCATTTCATTCCAACCCCAAAACCCTAATACTTTCATGCATATTCCAAATTAAATCTAAAGGAAACCATTCAAATCAACTCAACTCGATCCCATTATCCTTTAAGATGCTTCATTCATATTAGACAATCTAATTTCTGTAACATTCTATACTTAACCTTCATAATCACATATAAACATTTCAAAAATCGTATTCTATTTGCATTCCACTTACATTCTAAATACATACAGAACTTTTCACCTTAAATTCAACCCTAGATTCATTCAATTTATCGAATAGAACAGAAATCTCCTCACCTAGGGTTTTCGCAGTTCACAACTCTAACTTTCGAATACACTTCGTTCAGTCCAAAACCTGAAAAGCTTCCAATTTGAAGCAAACTCCATCAGTTAGTCTAAATTACCGAAGGAAATCAAACCCTAGAGCTACTGTTCAAGGGATGGCTCTGACCTGCGCAGTGGATGAAGTGTTGTCACAGCCTAGGGTTTCGAATGTCTGCACTACAGACTTGGGCTCTGCGATGATCGAAACAGGCTTCCAACAGTGAGCGGTGCACGGTTGGGAGAACAGGGGAAAGACCGTGGGCCATCGCACGTGCGCAAGGGTAGTCTCGCGTGGGGTCACGAGTGTAGGAGCTGTCTCGCGAGTGCTAGGGCAGGCTGTCACACGAGCAGTCGAGCGCAGTCGCTCACACGCAAGGAGCTGTCGCGCTATCGCGCGCGTAGGGAGAGAGACAGGGAGAAACAGAGAGAGGAGAGAGAGCGCGACAGTGAGAGGGGAGTAGAGAGGGAGAGAAGAAGGCGTTTGTGGTTGTTCGCGGTGGAGACTGTGGCGGGGGAAAAATGGAAATCGTCGCGGGGCGGACCGAGAGAAAGGGAGAGAGAACCCGCGATGAGAGAGAGAGAGAGAGAGGTGGCTACGGTGGTTGGTGGTGTTGGCGGAGCCGTAGGTGACGGCGAGAAGATGAGAGATCGAGCGAGAGTGAGACACAGCGGGAGATAGAGAGAGATGGAACCGAAAGAGAGAGAGAAATAGAGAGAGGGATAAAGAGAGAACCGAAGGGAGAGTGAGAGGGAATAGGCGGCGACTCACGGCGATAGTGGGCGGTTGCGATGGCGGTGAAGGCCGGAGGCGGCGGCGGCGGGTTTCGGTGAGGGAGAGGAGAAGACGGAGAGAGAAAGAGGGAGAGAGAGAGAAGAGAGAATTAGGGCTTTTGAGCCCTAATTCGATTTTTTTTGAAAATTTATTTATTATTATTATTATTATTATTCTTATTATATATATATATATATATTTGGATAGATTTGGAAATAATTTAATAAATGAAAAGAAAAATATATTTATATATACTTTATTATTCTATTTTAATAATTGAATATATCAAAGGTTTGAATTAAAACCCCAAAAATCGAAAATCAATGAAATTTTTTAAAAAAATTATATATATAAACGGAGGAATATTTTATATATATTCCAGGAACAGTATACTTATACGAACACCGCAGTGTCGGTGTTACATTTTCTAACCCCCTAAAAATAAGTTTCGTCCTCAAAACTAAAAGAAAACTAAACGGTGAACAAATGGGGGTACTGTTTTCTTATTGCCTCCTCAGGTTCCCAAGTCTCCTCTTCGACTTGGTCACTTCTCCGCAAGACTCTGACCAATGAAACTTTTTTGCTCCGCAGCTTTCTGACCTACTGATCTAGAATAGCCACGGGCTGAACTGGAGGACTAAGGTCCTCTTGCAACTCAACAGGTGGAGACTCAAGTACATGAGAAGGATCAGCTAAGTACTTGCTGAGTACTGAGACATAAAAGACGTCATGAAAGCGGGATAATTCATATGGCAACTCAAATCTGTATACCACACTCCCGATCCTCTAAAGGATATGGAAAGATCCAATATACCTAGGGCTCAGTTTGCCCCACTACCTGAATCGAATCACCCTTTTCTAGGGCGATATGTGTAGTAAAACCATGTCATCCACCTCCTATCAGCATAGACTTCCTATCAGTCCTGAGCGGCCTTCATCCGCTCACGAATGAACTTAATCTTATCTTTTGTTTCCTCAGGCAACTCAACATTGTTGAGAGGATCTTTCCGTATATCGCCCTGAAAAAGGGTGATTCGATTCAGGTAGCGGGGCAAACTGAGCCCTAGGTATATTGGATCTTTCTGTATCCTTGAGAGGATCGGGAGTGTGGTATACAGATTTGAGTTGCCATATGAATTATCCCGCTTTCATGACGTCTTTTATGTCTCAGTGCTCAGCAGGTACTTAGCTGATCCTTCTCATGTACTTGAGTCTCCACCTGTTGAGTTGCAAGAGGACCTTAGTCCTCCAGTTCAGCCCGTGGCTATTCTAGATCAGCAGGTCAGAAAGCTACGGAGCAAAGAAATTTCATTGGTTAGAGTCTTGTGGAGAAGTGACCAAGTCGAAGAGTAGACTTGGGAACCCAAGGAGGCAATAAGAAAACAGTACCCCCATTTGTTCACCGTTTAGCTATCTTTTAGTTTCGAGGACGAAACTTATTTTTAGGGGGTTAGAAAATATAACACCGACACTGCGGTGTTCGTACAAGTATACTGTTCTTGGAATATATATAAAATATTCCTCCGTTTATATATATAATTTTTTTTTTTAAATTTTATTGATTTTCGATTTTTGGGATTTTAATTCAAACCTTTGGTATATTCAATTATTAAAATAGAATAATAAAGTATATATAAATATATATAAATATATTTTTCTTTTCATTTATTAAATTATTTATTTCCTCATTTATTTATTTCCAAATCTATCCAAATATATATATATATATATAATAAGAATAATAATAATGAAAATAATAATAATAATAATAATAATAATAATAATAATAATAATAATAATAATAATAATAAAATAAATTTTTAAAAAAAAATTATATATATAACTGGAGGAATATTTTATATATATTCCAGGAACAGTATACTTGTACAAACACTGCAGTGTCGGTGTTACAGGGCGTCTCTCTGAGTTAACCCGTCTAACTCAAGCACAGGAAGAGATCCTTGTTCGGGAGGAAGAGGCTGCAAAGAGCGAGAGCGCGTCTGGTGCGTTGCTCAATAAGAAGGAAGAAGAGTTGAGAGACCTTCGATTGGAGTTGGCCCGGTATCAAGAGCAATGCGAAAGGTTGAAATCAGAGGCTACGGTGCGTGAGGCATGCTTTCAATCGATCGAGAAGTTGGCCCAACTTCGTGAAGAGTCTCTTCGAAAAGCGGAATGTAGAATAGCTGAGTTTGAGGAATCTCGCACGAAGGATGCCATTGTCTATAAAGACTCTCAACGCAAATTATCCGAGAGATTAAAGTGTGCTGAAGAGTTAATCCGTCGTATGGGTCTAAGCGACGCTCTACCCTCGACTGAGGAAGCGGCAAAGACTCAGAGTCCGACTGTCTCCCCTCCTTGATCATGTATAACTTTCGTTCGAAATTTTGTATCTGATGACTTTTGTTTGTTTAATAAGAAATCTTTGCTTTTCATCAATAGAATTCATCTTGCTACTTCAGTTGCAATCCTTATTGCAACCTTTTAGATAAAAGGAGCCCTGTCCACCCATTCGGGGAGTTTTGTCCCTTATTGGCAACACATACGAATAATAGGAGTTGAACAACTTAGGCCCTCCAAGTGATAAAAAATCTTTAGATATAGAGGCTGCGTCCATCCATTTGGGGAGTTCTGTCCCTTATTGACGATGCCTTCGAACGATAGGAGCTGGGCGACTTAGGCCCTTCGGACGATAGGAAATCTTTAGATAGAGGGGTCGCGTCTATCTGTTCAGGGAGTTCCACTCCTTATTAACGACGTATTCGAACGATAGGAGTTGGGCGACTTAGACTCTTCGGGCAATAGGAAATTTTAGATAGGGGGGTCGCGTCTACCTGTTCGGGAAATTCCATCCCTTATTGACGACGCGTTCGAACGATAGGAGCTGGGCGACTTAGACCCTCCGAGTAATAGGAAATCTTTAGATAGAGGGGCCGCGTTCACCGGTTCGGGGAGTTCCATCCCTTATTGATGGCGCGTTCGAACGATAGGAGTTGGACAACTTAGGCCCTCCGAGCAATAAGAAATCTTTAGATAGAGGGACCATATCCACTCATTCGAGGAGTTCCATCCCTTATTGACGACGCGTTCGAATGATAGGAGGTGGACGACTTAGATCCTTCAGTTGTTTGCTCATATCTTGGATCTTTGACTCCAGCCTCTCCATCTGGGGGCGGCTGACTCGCTCTGGAGCAGGGGCCACAATTGGCTGACTGGGGATCGCTGGCTGCAGGGCCTGATCCTGATGAGGCTGGCGAGGGGAGGTCGCATGATCACGAATAAAGTGATCAGGTGCTATAGAAAGGGCAGCCTCAGAAGGTGTTGCAGTTTGCCTTTCTACAATAGGGGTGGCTTTCGAAAATACTCTGGTTCTTGGAGGCATAGTTGTCAGGATAACAGAGGTTGCTCTAGTCTGTTTCCTACAGACAGCGGCAATCTGTTGGAGGTGAGTTGCGACTCCACAAATACTTGCTCCTTGTAAACTTGAACGGTTGCCATCAGAACGGATGTAATATTTGTAAAAACCATCGGATGGTGCTTCGGTGGGGAGGTTCCGACATTCAAGTCAGAAAGAGCGATTTTCGAATAAAAAAGAAACAGACTGAGAGTTCAAGGGAGTGGTTCCCTATGATTAGAGTGCCCAATGTGTGAGGTCAAGAGAGCGTATCTAGTTTTGAGGATTTTATGATATCTTATACCTGTGAGAGTCGTGCGCCGTCGGGGTGCTTCAACCCTACTTTCCTTATCGAACAGATCCGAAAATCTCGGGAGTTCAATATTTCGAATTGATCGTGATTCTTCTCCTTTGGGAAACTTTCGTTTTCTGGTTGGATCATTTCCTTAACTGAAAGATCCTAAAGAAATTGCTTTAAAATAGGAAATTAGGGCTGTTAGGACATTTTGACCTTCCCTTGGAATCATTAGAGCTATTGGCTATCGATCGGTCGTTCGAATAATGAAGGGTTTTCAGAATTTGTTCGCTTGATGGACCGATGACTGAATACCCGATCGGAGCGGTTACCTTTGCTTGATGAATCTCGTTCAGTTGGCGGGGCGATTAAGGTCTTATCGCTCGGGAGGACCGGGCGACCAAGACCCTGTCATTCGGAAGATCTGGGCGACTGAGACCCTTTGATAGATTGCCATAGAGAATATCAAACATTGATCGATAGTTGTCCCTTTGTGGGCCTCGCGTGTAGATTTTATTGATACTGACCCTTTCGAATTGGGTCTAGGGCTATGTCCTATCACTACATATTTAATTTTTAAGCTGCCCATTTTATTAATCGGCATGGTTTATTTTCTTGTTGACAAAAATTCCCTTCTTTTTTTTCTTCCCTTTTCACTGAATTCTTTAGAAATTTGGGTTTCATTTTCCAATGATACTACAACTCACCGAAAGAAGAATTAAGGAGAGAGAGAGGTGAAAGGAGAAAGAAAAAGTTGGGTTTGATTTTTAGTAAGAAGAGAAGAGGTTGAAAAAAAAAAAACAACATAGATCTGTTAAGAATTTGCGAAAATTTGAATGATTGCTTCCCTATTAACATTAAACTCTATCAACATTCGATATTAAGTCTCATACTTTTTACAATAGTAATAGATGAAATAATAAAAAATATCTAATAAAAAATATCATAATATTAGTACTAAATTAGAGTTATGAATGATAACACTAAAATCCCGAGAATTTAGATTGAGTAGGTTCAAAATTGAGTATATGAGATGTAGGCTTAGGAATAATCATCAAGATGATGAAGAGAAGATTAGGTTAAAAAGAAGAGATATACTAAAAAGTAAAGTTTTAGATACATTTGTTTAATCATTCAGAATGATTGGAATATAAATAGGGATCTAAACAATAGGATTCAAACGGATTGGATAAGATAAAAAAGACATTCGGAGCGATCGTACGATGCCATTACATTTAAAGGAAACATTCTACAGACCTACAGTAAGACTTGTGCTAGTGTATGACATTGAGTGTTGGGTCATTAAATAAAAGTAAGAGTGTAAAATGATCGTAGCTAAAATAGGAATATTTAGATGGATATATGATAAAACTAAAAAAGATAGAATTAGAAATGAAGAGATATATAATAAGTTGTGAGTTAGTGCAATTGTGGATAAAATGTAAGAGTATCGTTTGAGCTGGTTAGGCCATGTGCAATAAAGATCCGATGATGCACTTGTTAGAAAGACCAACAACTTAAATATAAGAGATTTAGTAAAATATAAATGTAATATATTAAAAACTTGGGTGTAAATTATCCACAAATACATGATAATTATAGATTTAATTGAGAAGATGGTTTTAAATAGAAATAAGTAACGTATAAGAATCCGTACAATTAAATCAACACTCTTGTATTTTTTTGATATTTTTTTATATTTGTGTCTCACATGGCCAACCCCATTGATTTGGGATTTGAAGGCGTAGGTTGCTGTTGTATAGATCTCTCTTCTTCCTCCATTGTCATCCATTGCCAACATGTTTTCTATTGGCAATGCCACTGGTTCTCTTTCCTCCGATGATGTTGTTGCTTGGACAAGGAAATCTTTTGCAGACGCTATAGAAAATCACTCTTTCGTTATTGTAACAAAGAAGAAACTTCAAATTTAGAAGTGCAAGTTTGCTAAAATATTTTCTGATGATGAATTGCAAGTTCTTTCAAAGCCTTATAAACATAGTTTGATCGACAAATTCGTTTTGGGATGTCAAAGATTTTCCCATAATTGACCTTAAGGGTTTGGTGTGTTTAAGCCTAATAGATGAACATCATATTTCTGGTGGATGCACAATTGGAGGGAGATTATATTAGACTATATCAAAAGAAAGTTTGGTACCTTCTTGGATATCAGATGCATGTCTTTAAATGGACACCTGATTTTGACCTTAAAGTAAAGCCTTCTCTTGCTTTGATTTGGGTGGCATTCGAATAGGTCCCTCTTTTTATGTTTGATAATGACATATTATTGACGTTTGCTGGAAGGCTGGGTACTCCTTTAAAGCTTGACGAGGCAACAATTTCGTGATTGCGACCAAGCATTGCACAAGTTTGCATAAAAATTGATGTACAAAAATACTTACCAAAGTGTGTATAGATATATACATCAAAGAGATCGTTTTGGCAACTAATTGTATATAAAAATCTTCCCAAGTATTGTATAGGGTGTTGTCAAATTGGTCATGCCGATGCTAGTTGTCCTTATTGACTTAAAGAGAAAGAAAGCCAATTGAATAAAATCAAACCAAAACCATATGTAAAGCCAAAAAAATTTGTTGAGGTTGTTTCTTGTATTTTGCAAGAATTTTCTCTTGTATTGTCTTTAGTACTAAGGATTTGGAGCCGTTGAAATCTAATCCAATTTTAGTTAGGAAAGAATCGCAAGATTTTACCCTTAATATTTCTTTGAAGTGTAAGGCACCTATTTTGCTGACATGTATGATATTTGATAATACAAGGTCAAAATGGCCTAAGCTGTATTGTGCTCAAGACCAGTCCACAATGCTTACTCCGTGATCGATAATCATCACCTGGCGCGCTAAGGAAAATATTCATTCCTCCTATGAATGAGGAAAGAACCTTCTGCAAATGGAAGGGAGACCTCTAATACAAGAAAGAGAATCTGCATGACTGCCTAGATTTCCCAAATTGTAGGTCATTAAGATCTTTTGGAATTCTTTTCCTATGATCTCAGGACACTTCCCATCTCTACATGCCGACGAGAAAATCAAAATTTAAAGAACTATTCACCAAACATTAAAACCCTATCGAGTACCTAATAGTAAAAATCTACCAAGTATCAATCACCGAATATTCAAGTAACCGATGACATTAGTGATTAGATCTCTGATGATTGATAACTTAAAATTTTAAAAATCTATCGACTAAGTATTTAAAAGATTTCTGATCATTCTAAGTAGTAAAAATTCAAATTTTTGTTCCAACCAATTATTCTCCCACATTTTTATAAATATAAAAATTTTAAATAGCTCTTTTTAAATAAACATCACAATCTGCACTTGTCCGGTGTTACAATTCCTACCCCCTAAAAGAAATTTGTCCTTAAAATTTCAATACATGATCATTCCTTAAATAGGTGGGGGTTCATCTTACTCATGACTATTTTCAGACTCCAAAATCATTCCTTCTGTATAGTTTTTCTTGTAGTTTAACAATTTGAATTCTTCTATTTCTCAACTTCTTAACTTGTTACCCTTGGGTGGCCATCGGTCAGACTACAAAATTTTTTTTCCCTCAATTTAATTGGAGACTCTAAGAATCAAACTATCACAGTTTTGTGTCTCATATGATGTAATATTTCTTAAGTTCCTAAATTTTCCTATAACATCAAGGACTCTGCAGTGGCAAAATATGTTCAAGGCATCAATCAGAAAAACCACTTCTCTTAATTATTCATTCATTTCTCACATTTTTCTAAATTATCTCCAATTACTTGTCAACTAATTGAATCCATCAAAGAAGATAATCATTTGGAATGTATAACTATTCTATCTTGGGTATTTTGCTAGTCCATATTATTTTCCTCTAAATGTTTGTAAACTTGCAGCCACATATATTATGCAATCTTATTCATTTTCATCTTCTTCGGTTACCTATATATCACATTCTCTGTACTTCTATTCAACTACTTACCGAAGGGTCAAAAGGGTTGTCAGCATGCCTAGCAAAGCATGTGCTAATAAAGGAATAAAATAAATATGCAGGTATCAATCACCAAAGTTTTTATATATATATATATATTAATATAAACTGTTAAATGATTATTAGCCAAACCTTATAATACACATTTCATACATATTTCCTATAACATAACATCCAATCATGAACACTAACCAATCTAAATATTCTCCTAGAAAAGACACCAATGCCTTTAGCATCATGCAATTTTCTCAACAATATTCACATATCCATCTCATAGCAATACTATCAATCACCACAATTCATTATACAAAACCAATACTCAAAATTGATTCATCAATTATCTCTAATATGCAATGATTCAATACTTCTTACAAACCTCAATAATCAAGGGATACCAGTAATATGTTTTTCAAATCAATGAACTTATAATTAATCGAATTTACCTATAGCAATATTAGAGTTGTTCTGTTCCTCTTCATTGGTCATTACATAGATTCTAATTTGGATTCGAGGTTGAGAACGTTGGGGATTAGTAGTCACAATGTTGCTACCGGTCCCCATTCTTAGGGTAGTACTAGAGGGATGTGTAGCAGTGTCGACTGGTCCACTCCTAGAACCACTAGGAAGGTCTTGGTTTTGTTGACTCCCTGGTCCTTTCAAACCCAATTTAAGATAATCATATCAGAGATGACCCTCCTGCCCATAATGGTAGCATCTTTTAGGTCTATTACAAGGTTCGAAATGGAATTTCTTGCAATGCTTGCAATGGACTTGGTTGTTTCCCATCGACTTGGTTCCGGACGCAACACTAGTGTTCGGAACACTCTCTCTGAAAAAGTGTTGGCTTCGGGAAAAGCCAAGGGATCCTGTAATGGAAGTACTATCATAAGAGCTTATAGTCTTACTTTTCTTAAAATTCTGATCTGAAGTGGTTTTGGTTCTCCTTTTCCTTCCAAAGGCTTATCTAGCCTTTCCTCTTTCTTCAACCATCTTCTCAGCCCTCAAGGCTAATTGCAGGATATCTTTAAAAGTATGAGCATGAGTAACTGACATCTTCTCTCTAATACTCAAGTTCAGTCCCTATTCAAATTTGGAGCATAGATACTCTTCAAAAGCCAAAAATTCTAGAACAAACAATGACAACTCCTTCAACTCAGTTTCATATTCTGCCAACGATTTGTTTCCTTACTTAAGATGGAAAAATTCCTTCCTCTTTAAGTCCCGATAAAACCTAGTATAATATATTTCATTAAATTCCTTAAGGAACTCACTTCATAAGATGGGAGCAGATGATCTCCTCTTTAAGTTTTCCCACCATGTATGAGCACTCTTGTCAAGCAATCTTACAGCCACCATAAGTTTTATCTCATCTTCTAACCTCATGTCAGCCATAGTTTTTTAAACCCTACTAATACAATCCTTTGCTATCGTAGTATCATTAGTGTCTGAGAAAATCTCACAGCCGAGTTGTCTTGCTTCCTTAATCAACTTGGAAAGCTCAATGGTTGGACGGGTAGTTGGTGCAACTACCGGTGGAGGAGGGGCTATTGGTGTTATGGGAGTGTTTGTTGTCATAGTGGGGTTCAGTGGGGGAGGAGTTTACATTGGAGCCCGGGTTTGGGTTTGAAATTTGATACCATACTTGCTCCACCATTCCATACACTGTTGGAATGCAGCAAGTAGTGGTGGAGGAATCTCAGATGGTGCAACCGAAGGCTCGGGTGCATTAAAAGGAGAAGCACGGGAAGACGAGGTAGCCTCGTGCTCAGAATGAGAGATCTTAGTTAAAGTCTTTGTTTTCCGACGAGGAGCCATTGGACTTCTATATGAGGAAAACTTATCTTAGCTCACTAAATTAGATAAACCAATAATACACTCATGTCTAACGTGACTCCATTTCCTAGGACCCATAGGAGACTTTTAAATCTTTTTCTCAAAATATTTAGAAACATAAAAACCTTTAAAAATATTTAGAAACTCTGAAAACATTTAAAAATGTTTTGAAAATATTTTAACAATACCAAAACCTTAGCTTGGATACCAATGTAATTGTCACTCCCTGACCCGCAAGTACGAGCACGTGACAACCGTCGCATGATTTAGAAGTACGTGCAATCATCAACACGCATCCCAAGATCCCGTAAGCCTATAATAATATCGCATCACATTAAGGGAATCCGATTTCCAAAACACTTGAACTTAAAATATCCAAAGAGTAAGTTATCATTTAACATTTCAAAATATGAATTCCAAAATATAAGTTTAAAAGTAAGAAACACATGTATATAAAATATTATACAAAAGAGTTTAGAAATACGCTCCAATGGATCCATCTATATGCCTCCAAAATATTCACAACTAGAATGGACCAATACCACAATTGGTCCCAGACAGCTTCTTTTCGGGTGGATTTAGCTACCAATGAGATGACTTTGTTTTTACACGTTCTCTAAAAAGAGATAAGAGGAGGGGTGAGTATAGAAAATACCCAGTAAGTGGAGTGTAATAACATAGATGTGTAAGTGAGTGAGTGGTGAGTGTGAAAGTATCAAACAATATTTTCAAAAAGTATTTATGTTCTAACAAAGTATCAAGTAGTCATTTAAACATTTATATCAAGAGTCATGACTTTTCCATAACACAATATATACTTTTCCAATATCATGAGGTTTACCTCGAAATCTCTCCATTGATGGCTTGGATTGGACCATCCGGTGGAATTGCCAAGGGTTTTCATTACCATCGATTATAAAATATCAACCTTGACCTTGGCGTTAGCTCGTGGCCTCTTAAAAGGTGCAACCGAATAGCCCCGAAATGGACTTGGGGGCATCTTTCTACCGCCACCTACCCCCTTAAGTCTACCAAACTCTCAACGCTGCCCCCTTGAATCAGTCCTAAAAGCTTAAACTAAACTGGTCATCTCATAAACTGGGTGCTCACACCTCATACATGCACTATGGGGGCTCAAGCTCATGCCCCAAAAATAATACATAAACTATTTTATAAATATTATATCATATGTCATATAAATCATCAAGTTTCACAGTTCATAAATCCAACAAATATCATTTGTAGGAAAAATTCAGTATGTCTCAAAATAAATCTCATGACTCAATCAAAACATTTTTAAGGACATTCTAGAATCACAAAACATTTCATAAAAATCAAGTTAAGAAAATCATTTTAAAAAAATGATGAAAAATATTTCTCAATTACAAACACAACAAACCATCCACTCACAGTTTATAGGGAGGGTAGTCACTCCCAGTTTTGTCCACGGCAAAGGTCTTGTCCTGATCTGCCTATCCATACCCTATGAAATATCATGACATAATCAAAATTATCACTACCAATTATCTCAAGTCAACCTAAGAGCCCTAGCATTCAAAACCAAATTTTTATCTCACTTTCGTTGGCTTAAAATTTCTTCAAATCCAAATGATTAGAGAGCTAAATATAGTAAAACTTGAGTTAAAAAAATTATATTACCTTGATTTGTCTCCAAAGATCCTTCCGATTTGGATCACACCAAAGCCCTTGATTTTTCTCTCTTTGTGATAGTACTAAACCCTTAGAGTTTCCTCAAGATTTAAAACCAAGATCTAATTTTGAAGAGTTCATGTGTAGTTTAGAGCCTTTGATCTAGAAATTTAATATGGATCGATTATGTTTTGGAAGAGAAGAGAAAAGGAGAAAGAAAAGAGAAAAATAGTCTAGAAAGAAAATGAGATATGAATTTTCGTAGGTTTTGCAACCTCATCCATCCTTTATCATCAACCCATTTTTAATATTTGCCGAATGGCCCTTATCCATTTTTTATTTGCACAAAATAACCGATTCTCCTTTTGAGTTATTAGGAAGGTCAATAGTTTTAAGCACTTAGGCCTTTCTTTTATGGAGCAAATGCATTCAGTGACAGACAAGAAATTATTAAAAGGAAGGATACATATTTGTAGAAAATAATTTAGAGTTATTAAAATCTTGAAACATTCAAAATATATAATATAATATAATTTGGGTGTATTATAAGTAGAATGGTTGGAGAATTTAGTGGAATTGAAGACATGTGTGCAAGTTGACCGATGGTTAGAGAATTGGTGGCAAGGGTTGACCGATGGCTAGTGCAGGCTGGAATTCTCAAGTGTTCAAACTTGTGTGCAAGCACGGGAGCCGATGGGAACTCTCATGTACTCACCAAAGGGAAATGATAAGTTCAAAATTGAATTCTCATTGACCGAATAGGTATGTGATGACCGATGACCAAACAACCATGTGATGACCGAAAAGAGCAAGGCAATGACCGAACAAGAAAATGAAAATAGGGAATGAGCACCGAAGAGATAAATCAAAATACATTGTACCAAACAACCAAAGTCTCATATTACCAATGGTACATATTATTGATCATGGATTCACACTACTAATTGGTGACAAAATAATCAATAGGAATTTTATGGGTATCTTATAAAAATAAAAATGAGAATACAAAATTGGATGTCACCGAACATATAGAAAAAAAATGAGGTGATGGGAGAAATGCACCGATAGGGTGAGGTAGTACCGTCAGACAATATAAGTGGAATGCACTATACCAATGGTATGATTATTTCAATACCGAACAGGTAAGGTAGAGTAAGGTACCGATGAAAAATAATTGAACATGAAAATATACTGACAGGTATACAAGATGAGGGATTACAAGTTTAGTCGAAGAGTCCAACCGAAAGGGGATCAACCAAAGGCAAATGTACTCCAATCGAAAGCAAATCAATCCGAAGGCAAACGCATGTGAAGGAAAATGTACCGAAGAGATAAGAGGTAAGTGTACTAACAATCCACCAGTTTCACTATGTAACCGATAGGAATTTCACTTATAAAACAACGGATGGTCACCTCCAACTGCCGACTAGGAAATCAAAATTTAAAGAACTATTTACCAAACATCAAAACCCTGTCGAGTACCTAACAGTAAAAATCTATCAAATATCAATCACAGAACACTCAAGTAACCGATTGCATTAGTGATCAGATCTGTGATGATCGGTAACTTAAAAATTTAAAAATCTATCGACTGAGTATTTAAAAGATTTCTGATCATTCTAAGTGGCAAAAAGTCAAATTTTTGTTCCAATCAATTATTCTCCCATATTTTCACAAATATAAAAATTATAAATTGCCCTTTTTGAGTAAACATCACAAGCTGGATTTGTCCGGTGTTACAGTCATCCTCCTGGACTAGCTTGGTAGCACCCCAAGGGAGGCCTGAGCCAACGTTAATGTTGGGGATATTTGTGAGTCAGAGAAACTTGAAAACCCTTTGCGTTTCCGCCTTTGGTCGCGGTATACTATTGTCAGTAATTATATTTTTGGCAACACCATGAATTATGGAAAGAATGTGAATTTAAATTAGATGCATAAATTGTACTCTTCATGATTTTCATTTGAAACTTGACATTTGATGAAAAACTATGGATTTTATTGATATAATGATATGATTTGAAATTACATTTAGCACGTCCACAATCACCCCTCATTTATTATCATAACATATACTTTCACTGATTGCGTATTGTTTGTACTCATTCTTCTCATTCAATTTTTACGAATGACGCTTAGTTTGGAGGTTAGCTTTGTCTTAAGCCGGACCAAAGATATTTTGAGGACTTCTTCGGGTATTGGTGCCTTTTTTTAAAATTATATTTTGGGTATTAGTAGACTCCTGTGGAGGCATTGGTTATAACTATTTTTGAAAAACTATTTTAAATACTATTTTTGCTGATTTTGGACTTTAAATTTTATTTGATTTTGAATACGTATGTTAAGAACCTATTTGATTAACTGAAAGTTTATTTGTGATCTTTTTTTTGATTGAGTTGGTTTGAATCCTTTGAGTATGAACTTGTTTTATATTTTATGAAATTGATTTGAATGGTTAGGCTGACTTCATGCATATAGTTGGATTTAAATGGCCGGGATGGCTTTATGTATTCATGTTTTGAATAGGGATGGATCATACTGGTCTTTTGGTCGTGTGATAAATGCATGTTGGCTTATTTGGATTTGTTGAAATATTTTAAAAAATGGTTAGATAACGATGAATGTCTTATGGTACTTTGGTGTAAGTATTAGTTTTACCTATATTCTGGAATAACGCAGCGATTGTCAGTGCATGATCAGAGGTCAAGATGTGACAATTTTATTAGTATCAAAGTTTAGATTTTCGATTTCAGAATGTGTTAAAATATTTAAAAAGTTGAAAAGTTTTCCAAGTATTTAAAGATTCTCAATTGTTTTCAACCTATTTTGAAAGGGTTTGATATTTAAAAAGTTCCAAATGATTTTAAAAGTCTCACATGGGTCCTAAGAAATCAGGAATATTATTTTTAGGGAGTTAAACATCTAGTTTAATTCTATCTATTTGTTAAATTTAGATTCTCTTTATAGAACTATACCTTCGAGACAAAAAATGAGGAATTCGAATGAGATTTTTTCACTACACCTTCACAACTAGATTGATGTCAATCAATTAATCAATCAGAGTCTTTATCCCAATAATTGGGGTCGACTTTGAGAGCAGCTGTATATATGCGCAGCTTTTCTCTTACATTACAAAGAAGTTGTTTCCACACCTCGTACCCTGACCTCCAATTGTTGCGCCAAGATTCACCCAAATTTTTTTTTGGGGAGAGAGAGAGAGAGATGAGGAGCAGACAAGTGCAAGTGCAAGCCCAAGTAGGGGAGCAGACAAGTTTCCACCGCCATTGATAAGATGAGATTTTTGAAAACCAATGTTGGGAGTAGGTCTTAATCAATGTTGGGAGTATGATCTTGAAATTGGTGTTTGGACAGAAATCTTAACGTAATTGGATTCCTTTTGAAGAAGCTTTATGAGTACACCTAGTATTTATTCCTTTGATTCCTCCATTAGGGATTGTGAGTTTCATGATATTTATCTTTCCAATGCCCATATGATTTATGTGTAGGGGTTAAGTGCTACACCTAGTATCAATTATTTTTTTTCCTCTAAAGAGAGGAAATTTGATTTCCTAATCCTGGACATGAGAACTTTACTATAACCATTTGAGATGTGAAGTCTAATCACATTAATTAGGGTCCTACTCCTTTTAGGTTTGAGAACACGTGGATTTCTTATATACATCGAATAAAATTCATAAAGAAAAGTGGACCAATAACTATATAGATGGATGAGAAGGTGTCAAATTCATAAGAATATTGAATAGTCATGAGGACGCATCATCCCCACATTTTTTATGTATTATTTTCTTTTAAATTTTGAGAATGAAATTTCTTTTTAAGAGATTAAATATTATAATAATGAGAAAGGCAATAAAAAAAAGAGAAGAAAGGTCACTATTTTTTTAACTCTTTTTCTCTCTCCTCCCCCACTTTCCTCTCCTCTTACCCGAGAACCCATTCTCCTCTCCCACACTCTCCCTCTCGGCTCACTCTCTCTCTCCCTCTCTCTTTGCTCTCTTCAAAAGCCACCAAGATCAAACAAAAATCCATATATTGAGATTTTTAAAACTCCCAACAAAACCATTGGAGGTTAGATCTAGTGAGAAAAATGAGTTTTCTAGACAGAAAATCTAAGGTTTTGAAAATTTTGAATCTTGGATGAGATTGATCTCTCAAATAAAAATAATAATATTTTTCCAACATATATTTGAGTTATTTATAATTGTATTGATAATTTATACAATTTTTGAGAATTTTTGTAGATAGAGAAAAATTAAGATTGTTGTGACTTGACTTTAAGAATGAAACTGGTTACCCTATTTGAGATAAATTATTTTCCTTAACTTAGATTTTTGTTGATTATGCATGTATTTGAATTTTAAAGTGAGAATGAAATGCAAGTCATGAATATTATAAACTGAACAACTTAAGTTTGCTATGATTTTTCGGTCATAATTTTCTTTGCACAATAGTAAACGAAGTAGAATTTGTTCCTACCAAAACTAGACTTCTAGGATTTTAAAATGACATATACAGTAGATATTTCATTGAGAATTGGACTTTTGGTGAATTTTCAAAATAGTCAAGTGATGCAGAATTGTTCTGTTTTGTCCTGTTCTGGTCATAAATTTTGCTTCGAATTTGAATAGTCTTTTAGGCAAAATTATACCAAACTCTAAACATAAAATTATAGATGTATGTCTTATCTTTAATTTGAGACTTAAATCACTTAAATCCGATATATATAGTGAAAATTATGATAATTTTTGGATAACTGCGCAAATGTGAGTTATGAATTTAGGGCTATTATATTCATATATTTGGATGTTTTTGTATGATCTAAATAGGTTTGGATCATAAATATAAAAGTTATAATTTTATGTTTAATCTTTAAGTAAAAATTGGAATTTCTACAATTTGAAAAATATAGATCAAGATACGGTCATTTTTCTAAGATATGTTTATGTTAGAAATTTATTAAGAATTAAGGTTGTGAAATATTTAGGAGAAACCGATTAGTATTAGTGTTAATCTATGATTTAATGGTTAACTAGTGTTCAATGTCTTAGATTATGGCATTTGGAATCTAAGGAAAGATTGGATTTTGTTGACTTGGAAATTGGGAGTCGTTGTTCTCCCAAGAGGTGAGTGGATACATGATTATAATTTTGAATGAGAAAATATTTTATTTGATTTTTAAGAATGTTTTTAAAATTGGTTTGTAAATTAATTTGTAATTGTGGAGTATCCTGAAAGAGAGTTTGAAATAATTATGCATTTAAGTAATGAATTGAAACAATGTATCATGTATATTGATTTATGTTGAACATGTTGATATTGAATTCATGATTTGATGAATGCTTGAACTATTTTGACACATTTTGATGCATTTTATGAGATTTATGAAATGGTACCTGATAAAATGGTTATAGTCATTTCCTTCCACGGTGCGTCTGATAGGGCGATGTGATCGGGGGTTTTATAACTAAGGGGGTAGTCGTGCTCGAGAGTTATTTCCGAGGTCATCCCCTCGGATTACTTTGGTAGCACTCCAAGAGAGGCCCAAGTAAATGCCAAGGTTGGGGTATTTGTGAGTTAAAAAAACTTAAAAACTCTTGGCGGTTCCACTCTTAATCATGGTAAACCATTGTCAGTAACTATATTTTGGCAAACTCATGAATTTTGAAAACAAAATGTGAATTTAAATTGAATGCATAAATTGTGCTCTTCATAATTTATTTAATTTCATTTGAAACTTGACGTTTGGAGAAAAACTATGGATTTTGTTAATATAATGATACGATTTAGAATTATATTTGGTATATTCACAATTACCTCTCATTTATTGTCATAGCATGTACTTCCACTTATGAGAATTGTTTGTATTCATTCCTCTCATTTTATTTTACAGAGGATACTTAGTTTGGAGGTTAACTTTATCTTGAGCCAAGCCAAAAATAGTTTGAGGATTTTTTGGGGTATCGGTTCTTTTTTTTTTTAATTGTATTTTGGGTTATTAGTTGACTTCTGTGTAGGTATTAGTTACAACTATTTTTGAAAAACTATTTTAAATACTATTTTTACTGATTTTGGATTTTAAATTTCGTTTGGTTTTGAATACTTATATTGAGAACCTATTTGATTTATTAAAAATTTATTTGGAATTTTTTTTTGGTTGAATTAGTTTGGACCCCTCGAGTATAAATTTGTTTTATATTTTATGGAATTGATTGGAATGGTTGGATTGACATTATGCATGTAGTTAGATTTGAATGATCGGATGACCTTATGCATGCATGCTTTGAGTAGAGACGGACTGAGTTGGTCCTTTGATTGTATGATAAATGCATATTAAATTATTTGGATTTATTGAATTATTTTTAAAAATGGTTGGATATCGATAAATGTTTTATGGTATTTTAGTGTACGAGTTAGATTTACCCGTATTTTGGAGTAACGTGGTGATTATTGCGTGTTTGATCACATGGTCGGGGTGTGACATTTAACGTGGATGGTGCATCAAAGGGCAATCTGGTAATGGCTGGGTCGAGGGATTCATATGTAAGGCTAATGGTTCACTGGTTGCTACTATTTTGAATTTCTCTGGTCAATGCCGAAGTGTTAGGGCTAAGGTTAATGCCTTGGTGGATGGAATGGAGATGGTTATAAGAGTTGCGGCTTTCTATCGCTGGCTCGGAGAGATTCAAAATTGCTTGCGGATGGTTTCAATAGGAAAAAAGCTTTGCCATGACAGGTTCTAGGGGCTATTGACAAGATTAAGTTTCATGATTGAGATTTTTAGTTGATGCATGTTCTGAGAGAGGAGAGAGAGAGAGAGAGAGAGAGAGAGAGAGAGAGAAGGTTAAGGGGGTATTTGGTATAGACTTTAGGAGGTATTTTTGAATGTTGACTTTTTCAACAACTAAAAAGGTTGTTTAGTTTTTTAGTTGATAATCCAAAATCTGTCAAAAAGTCATCAACGACACAATATTTTTGATTTTTCAAAATTTATTTTTGGTTTATTTTTACTATTTTACCATTTTTTATACAATGACAACAAACAAATTTAAATAATTAAAAATTGTTTTATCTATCTTATATTATTTACTTTTTACTATTTTTACTCTCTAATTTTTTATAAAATAAAATTTTTATTATTATTATTATTGTATATTTTTGACAAATTGATTTTCTTTTTTAAATATCTGAAAAAATTACCTTATCTTATAAAATCATAAATATTTATACCATTTGCATCATTTTTTTTATAATATGCATTTGAATAGTTTTTAAAAAATTACTGATATTATCTTTATAAATTTTATATTCAATAAATAGTGATAATATGAAAAAAATATATCTCAAAAAATGAAACATATTTAATTAACATAAAATTATACTTTTTGGTCATTTTATATCTAAATAACAACATATTTAACTATACAACTAAACACTAATACCAATTAATAACAGATATCTATCATTATCCATCAACCGTCCATTACAAGCCATCAGCTATCAGTGGATTTTTATCAACTAAACTAAATAGACCACAATTTTTTTTTTTTTCAGGCCATCAATCTCTTTCACGTAAAAATCTTGAATTTTCAATATATAAATTGAAGTTTTTCATCATAATCTTAAGGAGTATACCCAAAGGATCCCAATGTTAACTAGTTTCTTTTAATCTAAAATTTTAATTTCCCCAAATATAAAATGTGTTTCACTTATGTATATGTGTGTATAAAAGCAAAAACCATGTTGGGCTTGTTCTTTAAGGTGCTTTTATGTTATGCCATGCCTTATCTTTGTCATCCAAGGAGGATAATATAATTATAGAATCAGTACAAGTGTAACTTATTTATAGTTTTTACCCTTTTTCACATGGTATCACTCCAAATAAGTAAATAAATGAAACTTGTATTGTTCTATTATTTAATATTTCTCTCATTGATTTGCCATTACAAAATGAAATCAGAAAAAAAAATAAAGAAAAAGAAAAACCATCTAAATAAATGTAATCACTTTGTCAATAGAATTTATATTTAACATCAAATATCATTATTCAAATATTATCTATAAATATTTTACAAAAATGTTATATTTTATTAATATTTAGACCAATATTACTAAAAAGATTCAACCCTTATCAATGCTGAGATTTGTTCAATTGTAAAAAAAAAAATTGTAATACACTAAAAATATTTGTTTAAAAGACTAGAAAGAGTTAGAGCAACAGAAACATATATAGTTTAACAGCTATAATACTCAAAAATTCTTTTAAAAAGAGTCAGTTTAAATCTAAATAAGAATTTTAATTATTTAAAAAATTATATAAAAAAAATATTATCATAATTTACAAGCACATGATCTAGGGTTTTATGTTGAAAACAGAAAGGGCTACAATGGGGTGGGGAGGCAGAGGGCCCCCACGTGACATGCATGTGAAGCTCGCGTCAAGTTTTTTGGTCTCTCTCTTTCGTAGCTAAAGATGATAATATCCGATACAGATATCTAAAGGATCTGATATGATAAATCAAATTTTTTCTCAAAAATCAATGTTAGAGTCGAATTAGGGTCAGATTTTAATATTAAAGTGATCGGATCGATTCGGATACAGATTTATGTTATAAATAATTTGATCTGATCTGATAATAATTTATAATATAATAAAATTTTATTTTAATAAAATATTATTAAATATAATAAAAATATTTTTTGAGTTTTTTATAATTTATAAATTTTATTTTTATTCTTGAATAAATATTATTAAATTAAAAAAATGTATTAGACTATGGTTTAGGTTGGGTATGGCTCGCATATGTGTTGGATACAAATCGGTTTAACACCAGATCGGATCGATTTTTTAAAACTATGAAAATATATCGGATCGGATCGGGTTGGATCGAATTTTTAAAAAATTCTGTAGGATCAGATATGAATTTTTATTTTTTAATCTGAATCGAATAATCAAATATAGATATTATAATTAAAATTTAAAATCAAATATGATATTAATACGATCCAAACGATTCATTTTTATTTCTGTTACAACTGCAAAGGCACGCATGACCTTAGCATTTAGTCTCGCCGGAAGTTTTAAGAGAAATAGACGGCCAAGATGTTCCGATCTGGCAAGTAAGTTTTCTAAAGAGTGGGATCCACACAAAAGGGTCGTGAATTGGGAACTTTGTTTGGTGCGGTGGAATAAAGGATTCCCTTTTCCATCTATCTATTTTTTTTTCTTTTTTCAAAAAAATTAATAAAAATGAAAAAGTTAACGAATTGAGACATACTTTAATAGAAAAGTAATGCCTGAGATCAAAGCTCTTATTGCTCCCTTAAGACAGGCTTTATCTCCTCCCAAGCCCATAATAATGACGTTGAAGAAAAAGGCACTTAATATTTTATTCTTTTTTACCAAACCCTCGGCATTTAAAAATTTTAATTAACTTAATTTGAATAATTAAAATTATTCATCTGATATCTATTTTTTTATTTTTAAAATTTAAATTTAAAATTTTAATTAAAAATATTTAATATTTTATTACTAAATTTAAATTAAAATCTGATAAATATTTTATCGATTATTTTATTTTTTTTATTATATTAAAATTTAAATATAAAATTATTATATTTAAAAACAAAAATTATAATCATCAAATTATCTTAACCCTCCCTCTATCTCTTGTGTGCGCACACGTACTATGAAAAGGAAGAGAGCGGAAGGAACTTCTTACCTTAGCGATTGGCCAAATCGGATTGAGAAAACCATACTCCTTTTGGAGCCGTTACCAGAAACCTTTATTTATAGATTTAATTTATCTTTGGTTAGGTTTCGTCAAAAAAGGTGGATCTATCCAATCAAACAGATAAAACCCAACATATTCATTATTTATTAAATGCATTTAATACTTTCTGCATTTTGATTCTACATAAACCTCATCAAATCCCATTACTTTTTTTTTTCCTGGTGGCAATTGAAAGCAGACAGCGGCAGAGAGAGAAGAATACGATAATGGAGTGGAAGAGAGAACCGGCAAGTTTGTTATTCGCCATATCCATTTTACCCTGAATAATGTTTTCCCATAATTAAATACGATTGTCTAATAATAATTTATTTATATTTTTCATTCCAAATTAGTGGAATGTAGTTTAAAAAAAAAAATCATACCGTCGGAGATGAGTTATAACACCACAGATATTGACACCTTGTAGACTCAAACGATCTCCATCATTAGAGAGGAAAACACCTGAAAAAACTACCGGAGGGTGCTCCGGCGGGGAGACTTCGTCACTCAAGTCAGTAAAGAGCGGTTTTCGAATGAAAGAACAGGCTGAGAGCTTGAGGGAGTGATTCCCTGTGATTGGTGTGTCCAATATGTTTGACATCGAAAGCGTACCTGGTTTGGAGGGTTTTGAGAGATTTTATACCTTCCAGAGTCGTGTGCCGCTAGGGGATTCAACCCTACCTTTCTTATCGTGCTGTTCCGAAAATCTCGGGCATTCAATATTCTGTGTTGATTACGATTCTCATCTTTTGAGAAATTTTCGTTTTCAATAGGAATACTTTTCTTGACTAAAAGATTCTAGGAATACCGCTCTGAAATAGGAAACTAGAGTTATTAGGATGTTCTGACATTCCCTTAGAATCGTTAGAGATGTTGACTATCGATCAGTCGCTCGACTATTGAGGAGTTTTCAGGACTTGCTCGGTTGAAAGATTGACGCTTGATTGCCAATTGGGGCTATCACCCTTTGTTTGGTGTACTATTTTCGGTTGGTGGGGCAACTGAGACCCTGTCGTTCGGAAGATCTAGACAGCTAAGACTATTCGGTAGATTGTCATGGCAATCGTTGGATACCAGTTGGTAGGCGCCCCTTATGGGCTTTTCAAAGATTGACCATTCCAATTGGGTCTTGAGCGATATCCCATCATTTGCCCCCGACTCATGGTCTTCTTGGGAAAAGAAGCACCATGAGTAATAACTTTCGAAAGAAAAAAAAGGGGGACCTTTCTTGACTTGGTTTTTGTTGCTTCGGTTTTCGTGAATCGTCTTTTGTATGCTTTGTAAAGGTTCAAGCTTATCAAAGGATTGTATATCCCATCAGTTGTATTGTTCTTCTAACCCTTCTCTGAAGAACTTCCTTTCATAAAGAAAATGCCAAAAGATTCTTTCTCGTCGCAAAGTGTAGATAGTATTCAGAACATCATGACCGAAGAGGACTTGAGGGAAGTTTAAATGGAAATATCGCTCGAAAGCGACTTCGAGTTTGTATTACCAGGTGAGAGAGACATGGCAAGTCATATTCCCGAAGATTGTGTCTCAATGTATAAGCAGTGTGTAAAGTATGGCTTAAAGATTTTGTACACGGGCCCGCTGGCAGAGGTCCTGAGGTATTTGAACATTCATCCCTCGTTGCTCATCCCGACCGCTTGGCGTTTTGTGATTACCCTAATTTCCCTGCTAGAGTTTTTTCGCATCTACTTCGACCCAAAGATTTTGGGTGCCATCTTCTCTTTGGGGCGATACAATTCCAAGGGTTCTACCTGTGGCTGGTATAAACTCCAAACTCGTAGGGAGTCTCGTTGAAGGTTCTTTTATAGTGAATCTCAAGATAAAAACTGGATGCGAAAATTTTTCTATGTGAGGTTTCTGAACAAGGATCTCCTTTCAGCGCTTCCAGATGCCAATCGAGTACCTTTCTTTAACATGAAGACCCCTGATATTCTTCGTTATTCTCACTTTCTACAGGCTATCGCGCGCCATTGTAAGGCTCATCATCGGAGTCTTTGGGTAGATTCTTTGGTAGAGGATGAAATGTTGCTATTGTCTGGATTGCTAGTGGGCGAGACAAGGCAGATCACCAAACCTCTCTTACTGGAATGACAGGAAATGGAGTGGGTTGACACTGTGTTAGCCGTAGATGCCCATCTTTTCAACAAGATTTCTACCAAATGGGAAGTGCGGTCGCATGTGAAGAGGGAGGCGTCTGATACTTCTCCTAAGTCCTTGCAGAAAAGGTCCAGGGTTCGAGCATTTAGCCCACATGTTGGAGAGGAAAAGCAGGCTGGAACTAGAGAGCATTCGTCTTCCCAAGTGCATTCTAAAACGGGGGGAAACCAAATGATCGATTACTCGGGAACCTTTGATGCGCCCATTAAGATTGAAGAGGGAGGTGCCCTCGATGAGGGACTCTTTGAGGCAACTCGGAGTGCTCCAGCTCAGGATTCATAGTGGCAGGAGAAGCCTCCAGCGACACAGATCTCTGTTTCCATTCCAGGAGAAGCATTGGAACAGTCTCCCCGAGGATCCCAGTGTCTCTTGGAAGATATAGCGGATGATTACTGCGTTCTACCGCCTATTTCGGTTGACTTCGTTAGTGGAGAGGGACGTAACTTTGAAAAAGGATCAGTGGTAGTCTTGGTGGGGGTTGTAATTTTAATCTTATTGATTCGCAAGTAGCATTGCAACTTGCTGAGCAGTTTGAGTTTCCTCCGAAGCTCGCTCTCTGAACGATGCCTCTGGATTGTATTGACAAGGCTATTCATTCTCTTTGCCTTACAGTAAGCATTCTCCTTGTGAGAGTTAAGCTCGATTTTGCCATCTCATGATTCTAACCGATGCATTTCTTTCTAGGTCTCGGCCCTGACCGAACTTCATAGGAAACGGAGGAGAGAGCGCGATAACCAATTTATCTGTATGGGAACCAAGTGCAGGCGCTACAGAATGCTCTGGAGAACCAAGGGAAGTATATCGCTGAGGAGAAAAATAAAGAACTTGAGCGTCTTCAGGAAGACTTTGGTTCGGCCCACGCTCATTGTGAAGAATTGGAAATTGAGGTATGCATTCGAGGAGCACAATTGAAAGCTGCTGAAACATTAGCTCGTCTTTGGGAGGAATCCCTTCGAAGGGCCGAACAAGAAATGGCTGATCTCAAGGAGTCTGTTGTCAAAGACACTGTCAACCTCCAACTTTCTCAATATAGGTTGCTCGAACTTCTGAAGAGCACCGAAGAGATTCTTCGATAAGTCGGTCAGTACGAGGCTCTGCCCCCTGTCGAGGGATCATCGGATTCAGATTCTGCCCTTGTTGCTTCCATTGCTCCCTCTACTCCCTTATGATTTTGTGAAGAAATTTTTGCTCCATAACTCATTGAAATGTAATGATTTTCGAGAAACTTTTGAATGTTTCATCCCGTTAGTTAGGCAAGATCGGGGAGATTTGCCCTCTTGATGAGTATTCGATTGGTTGAGCCGGGTTGTCCGATTTCTGATGTTTGATTGAGAACCTCTAAGGTTAGGGTTACTTTTACCCGTTCGGGAAGATTGGTCCCGACATATTAGTTCAAAAAGTCTGGGTGACTGAGACCCATCGATAGGTTAGAAACCGTAGGAGTTAGGGCTATATCCGCCCGTTCTAGGAGTTTCGATACATTCGTTCGGAAGATCTAGACGACTAAAACCCGTCGGCCGATTAAAGGCTTTAGAAGTAAGGGTCATGTCCATCCGTTCGGAGAGTTTCATCCCAACTTAACGACACATTCGTTCGGAAAATATAGGCGACTGACACCCATCGGCCAATTAAAGGATTTAGAAGTCAAGGCCGTGTCCACCCGCTTGGAGAGTTTCATACCAACTTAACGACATATTCGTTCGAAAAATCTGGGTGACTGAGACCCGTCGACCGATTAAAAGCTTTAGAAGTCAGGGCTGTGTCCGTCCGTTTGGGAAGTTTCATCCCAACTTAATGATACATTCATTCAGAAGATCTAGGCGACTGAGACCCATCAGCCGATTAAAAGCTTTAGAAGTCAGGGCCGTATTCGTCCATTCGGCGAGTTTCATCCCAACTTAACGATACATTCGTTCGGAAGATCTAGGCGACTGAGGCCTGATGGCCGATTAAAGGTTTTAGAAGTTAGGGCAGTGTTCGCCTGCTCGGAGAGTTTCATCCTAACTTAACGATACATTCGTTCAGAAAATCTGGACGATTGAGGCCCGTTGGCCAATTAAAGGCTTTAGAAGTCAGGACCATGTTCGCTCGTTCGGAGAGTTTCATCCCAACTTAACAACACATTCGTTCGGAAGATCTGGGTGACTGAGACCCGTCGGTCAATTAAAAGCTTTAGAAGTCAGGGTCGTGTACGCTTGTTCGGAGAGTTTCTTCCTAACTTAACGACACATTCGTTCAGAAGAATCTGGGAGACTGAGACTCGACGGCCAATTAAAGGCTTTAGAAGTCAGGGTCGTGTTCGCCCATTCGGGGAGTTTCATCCCAACTTAGCGACACATTCGTTTAGAAGATTTGGGCGACTGTGGCCCGTCGGCCAATTAAAGGCTTTAGAAATCAGAGCTATGTCTGCCTGTTCGGGGAGTTTCATCCCAACTTAACGACACATTCGTTCAGAAGATCTGAGCGACTGAGACCCGTCGGTCGATTAAAGGCTTTAGAAGTCAGGGCCGTGTCCGCCCGTTCAGGGAGTTTCATCCCAACTTAACGACATATTCATTTGAAAAAATTTGGACAACTGAGACCCGACGACCGATTAGAGGATTTAGAAGTTAGGGCCGTGTCCATCCGTTCGGAGAGTTTTATCCCAACTTAATGATACATTCGTTTGGAAGATTTGGGCGACTGAGGCCCGTCGATCGATTAAAAGCTTTAGAAGTTAGGGCCGTGTCCGCCTATTTGGGGAGTTTCATCCCAACTTAACGACACATTCGTTCGGAAAAATCTGTGCGACTGAGGCCCAATGGCTGATTAAAGGCTTTAGAAGTTAGGGTCGTGTTCGCCTGTTCGGGGAGTTTCATCCTAACTTAACGACACATTTGTTCGGAAGATCTGGGCGACTGAGACCCGTTGGATGATTAAAGGTTTTAGAAGTTAAGGCCGTGTTCGCCCATTTGGGGAGTTTTATCCCAACTTAACGACATATTCGTTTGGAAGATCTGGGCAACTAAGGCCTGTCGGCCGATTAAAGGCTTTAGAAGTCAGGGCCATGTCTGCCCATTCGAGGAGTTTCATCCCAATTTAACAACACATTCGTTCGGAAGAATCTGAGCGATTGAGACCCGACAGCCGATTAAAGGCTTTAGAAGTTATGGTTGTGCCCGCCCGTTCAGGGAGTTTCATCCCAACTTAAGGACATATTTATTCGAAAGATCTGGACGACTGAGACCTGACGACCGATTAAAGGCTTTAGAAGTTAGGGTCGTGTCCGCTCGTTCGGGGAGTTTCATCTCAACTTAATGACACATTCATTCGGAAGATCTGGGCGACTGAGGCCATTCAGCAGATTAAAATCCTTAGGAGTTAGGGCCGTGTCCTCCCGTTCGAACAGTTTCATCCCAACTTAACGATACATTCGTTTGGAAAGATTTGGGCAACTGAGGCCCGACGGTCGACTAAAGGCTTTAGAAGTTAGGGTCGTGTTCGGCCGTTCGGGGAGTTTCATCCCAACTTAACGACACATTCGTTCAGAAGATCTGGGCGACTGAGGCGTGTCGACCGATTAAAGGCTTTAGAAGTCAGGGCCGTGTTTGCCCGTTTGGGGACTTTTATCCCAACTTAATGATATATTCGTTTGAAATGATCTGGGCGACTGAGGCCCGACGGTAGATTAGGAGGGGTGCTCTTCTCTGCGAATCATTAAGAATCCCATGCCACGTGTTATCAATGAATAATAAGAGAAAATTGAAACCCTTATCAAGGAAAAAATGCGGGGAAATTCGGGTTGTAGGCTGGACAGATGCTAGTGGGCACATAACGCTCGTGCCGACTGTCTTCACCATGGATTTGGAGGATCATCCTTCCTGGTTCATTGTGTGATGGCCTAGGATCTAACCCATTGGGTAGTTCGTTCAGCCATGGTGCATTGTGTCTGTCGGGAGAAGACATGTTCCTTTCCTCCGTATTGATGAATTTATGTAGTTTACCACTGCGAACCAAAAATTCCAACTCATTCTTAAGCCTTTTATACTCGTTGGTTGTGTGGCCGTATTCCCGATGGAAAGAACAGTACTTGGACTTATCTTTCTTGGGATCTTTTTCCGTGGGTTGAGGGGGCTACCTAACGTATGACTTGTTTTTTATCTGATATAAAACCCGACGTGGGGTATCGTTCAGCGAAGTGTAGACGTTGATCCTTCGCGGGGGCAGAACTCCTGATTTGTTTCTCTTCGGAGAAGGCTGACGAGGCGATTGGCTGCGTTCCTTTCTACTAGGGCGGTTCTCTCGTCGGTCGAATACCTTTGCTTTTTCTGTCGTAATATATTTCTCCGCTCGGGAGTAAAATTCTTGGATGGTCGCTGGGGGCTTTTTTGTGATAGAGACTTTCATGTCGGAAGAGTGTAAGCCCATTAGGAGGGCAGTTAGTGCGATGTTGTGATCTAAAGCAGGGAATTTTAGCATTTTCGTTTTAAATCTTTTCATGAAGTCCCTCAGAGACTCTTACTTCCATTGTCGCAACGATAGCAGAGAAGTGGACTTCCGCTTGGTCCCGCGACTGATTATGAAATGAGTCTCGAACTATTGTCGGAGTTGGACGAAACTCTTGATACTGAACAGCAGAAGATAATTAAATCATGTCAGGGCATTTCCCTTTAGAGTGGTGGTGAAGTGCTTACACATCGTTGCGTTTGATAAATCTCAGGAGATCATAATTGTTATGAAGTGGGCAGCATGGTCACGGAGATCGGTTGTTCCATCATATCGCTCCATGGGAGGTAATAGGATATCTCTCAGCATCGATTCTGAAGATATCTTAGAATCAAAGGGTGATTCGCCTGAAGGATGTAGGGGTTCTTCCCCATCCCTAACACCATTCTTCTTCAGTTCGGTAGCCACGAGTTGTTCAATTTGCCTTTTCAAGTCTTTAGGGTCATGCTGAGCAGTTGTTGATGGCTCGGGGTTACCAGGAAGTTCTCGTTTCGGTGGTTGCTTGTACTCAGACTCAGCAACGGACGAGTAGCCATCCAGCTCGAGGTCTCGATTGAGCTCCTCTAATTGTTTACTCATTCTTTGGAGTTTTGACTCCAGTCTTTCCACTGAGGGTTGATTAACTTGCTCGGGCCCTAAGGCCATGGATGGCTGCTCTAGTGCTACAGGTTGCAGAATTGGCTCCGGACAGGACGGTCGGAGAGAAAACATATGATCATGGTTCGAATGGTGGGATGCTGGAGGGGCTATAGGCGTGGTGGGCATAGAGGCATACCCTTCTGCAATTGGGATAGCCTTTGAGGATGCTCTGGTCCTCGGAGGCATGGTTGTTTGAATGACAAAAGTTGCTCTAACCTGTTCTCACAGAAGGTGCTAATCTATTAGAGGTGGGTTATAGTTCCACAGATACCGATTTCTTGTAGGTTCGAACCGTCTCCATCAGTAGAGGAAAACACCTGTAAAAACCGCCAGAGGGTGCTCCGACGGGGAGACTCTAACGCTCAAGTCAGTAAAGAGAGGTTTGCGAATGAAAGAACAGACTGAGAGTTTGAGGGAGTGATTCCCTGTGATTGGTATGCCCAATGTATTTGGCCTTGAGAACGTACTTAGTTTGGAGAGTTTTGAGAGATTTTATACCTTTTAGAGTCATGTGCCGCTAGGGGATTCAACCCTACATTTCTTATCGGGTTGATCCGAAAATTTTGGGCATTCAATATTCTGTGTTGATTGCGATTCTATACTTTGGGAAATTTCTGTTTTCAAGAGGGATATTTTTCTTAATTGAAAGATCCCAGGAATACCACTCTAAAATAGGAAATTAGAGTTATTAGGATGTTCTGACATTTTTCTTAGAATCGTTAGAAATGTTGGCTATCGATCAGCCACTTGATCGTTGAGGAGTTTTCAAGATTTGCTCGGTTGAAGGATTGACACTTGGTTGCCCGATCAGGGCTATCATCCTTTGTTTGGTATACTATGTTCGGTTGACAGAGCGATTGAGATCTGTCGTTCGAAAAATCTGGGCGATTAAGATTTTTTGGTAGGTTATCGTGACAATTGTTGGACACCGATCGGTAGACGTCCTTTATAGACTTTTCAAAAATTGATCCTTTCAATTGAGTCTTGAACCATATCCCATCACATACAATGTGAGAAAATAGTTGATTTTCCTTTCTAATATAAAATAAAACGAAAAGGAAGAATATATCAATCCTCAATTTATCACAATAACAAGAATATCCGTTAAGGAAATCAGAAATATTCAGATAACAAGTGAATGATAAGGACAATTTAGTAATTCGACGTCTAGCAAGCTGGATTTGGAGTTCCCCTTCCCTCCTGTTGGGTTGACTCTCCTCTCCCTCTCCCTCTCTCTCTCTCTCTCTCTCTCTCTGCCTTTTTAGTTTTTAATTTTGTTTTATGGTTTCCGTTTCGCCTTTTGTTGCTTTTTCTACAATTTTTTTTTCTTACCCAGTTATAAATGCAGTCTCACCTCAGTACCTCAGTTTGCTTTCCCTTTACTCTCTCTCTCTCTATCTCTCTCTGCTATCGTCCATTGCAAACCAAGCGTTCTTTTCATCCTCTCTCTTTCTCTCTCGTCCCGTCAAAAAACCCACCAACATCTCTCTCTCTCTCTCTACATTTGGCCTCCCAAGATTGGATTTTGAGACATTCGCTCGCTTGGCCCACAAACTCCTTCCTACCACTTGAAAACTACTCCTCTGAGAAACTATTTGATTTGAAGCCTCTAGGGGGTTTTGGTTGGGTTTGTGTTCTGTTATATTTTTAGGTCTTTGGTCTGCATTGGCCTCTCTATGTTTATTGATTGTATTTTGGTTCAAAACAAAGCCCTTCCTTCACTTCTCTGGATTCTCAAGGAAGAAGATCATGGAGGCTACGGTTATAATCCTCCCTTTTTAAGGTAATCTTCATGTGTTTGATTTACTTCTTTTTCTCTTACTTGGATCATACGTGATGCTCGTCTTCTAGATTTGCATTCTTGATTCTGATTTATTGTTATTGTTATTTTTACTTCAAATATTTTGATTCGTCATTTTACAGGATTCCCTTTTTGTTATTTATTTATTTATTTATGATTTGGGTTTGGAAATTTGAATTTGAGCATTGTAAGGCAAGTATCTAGGTTTTATTTATTTATTTATTTATTTACTTTTTAGGTTTAATTCTATTGGATTAAAAAAAAATTATTGTCCTTTTCTATTGAAGTCCTAAATCAGGATAAGGATGTTTCCTGGAATGGATTATTTGTGTCAGTTTCTTACATTTGTGCACAGGTTACAATCCCCAGATGAAAAAAAAGAACTCTAATTGCTTTGATAACTTAGAGAAAGCCTATTACTTTGTGTGTTTGAAATGCTAATTGAAATGAAACATTATGTTGTCCAGGCGGTAGATGGACTAATTCTGCAACATAGAAACTGTGGGAGAGTAACACATTTCCACATTTTCCTTTCATTGCAACTTCAGAATGTCGTCAGAGAATTTGAATGAAGAATTGTCTCAGAAGACATCAGTGTTTGGTCTCAAGTTGTGGGTTTTGATTGGTGTTATTGTTGGTGTATTCATATTCTCAATTCTATGTGTCTTGTCTGTGTGGATCATGTTCCGGAGGAAATCTAAAAGAACCCTGGACAAGTTCAATCTTGCACAAATTCCCAAAGTCTCAAAGGACATCGACGTTGATAGAGTTGGGGCTCATAATGCCAGTGATCAGAATGAAAGTGTATTTCTTTCGGTTCATGATAAATCAAGTGATAAGAATTCTGAGAAGATGTTGGTCCATTTGGCTATGAGCAAGTCCAGTGACCCTGATAATCTCAGTCAGTGCAGCTCTATTTATCATCATGAAAGAGGCTTTAGTTCACATTCAGGAGAGGAAGGAAGTTCTGGGACTGTTCGGAAGCAATCTTCACTTTCATATGGATATGCAATGCCCTCTCCTCTAATAGGCTTGCCTGAAGTATCACATCTTGGGTGGGGTCACTGGTTTACCCTTCGTGATCTTGAACTTGCAACTAATCGATTTTCTGCAGAGAATATTCTAGGGGAAGGTGGGTATGGAGTTGTTTATCGAGGAAGATTGATTAATGGAACTGAGGTGGCAGTTAAGAGGCTTCTTAATAATCTGTAAGCATAAAAATATCTAAATTTTGGTCTACTAATCTCCTGATTTCTATGGATCTTTGCTTGAACGTTCCTTGCAATTGTATCACAGGGGGCAGGCAGAAAAGGAATTTAGGGTTGAAGTGGAAGCTATAGGCCATGTTCGGCACAAGAATCTTGTGCGACTTTTGGGCTATTGTATAGAAGGAGTGCATCGGTAATTTTCATTTACCTCTTATGTTTTTTTTTTTTTTTTTTGGGTTTGTTTGTCAAAAACTTTTAGAATAATTCCTTTTTTTTTTTTTTTTTTTTTTTTTTTGCTGCGATTGGTCAAGGATCTCCCCAATCAGTAATTTACTTGGTCTCTTCTATCTAGGATGCTGGTGTATGAATTTGTAAACAATGGCAACTTAGAACAGTGGCTTCATGGTGCAATGTCTCAGCATGGTTCGCTTACTTGGGAGGCTCGAATGAAAGTTATTCTTGGTACAGCAAAGGCGTAAGTCAACATTTTCTGATAACTTTGCTTATCCTAAAAAGGTGAATAGGAATACAAAGAACGAACTCCAAGAATTTGTAGGATGAAATTTTAATCCTATCTCATTCTGGCTTTGGAAAACATCCAATCTGTTGATGACTGCTTTGATTTAACCTATCTAGTTTATTTAATGATAGCATCACAGGTGAATTTCAGTAACATGGTAATGGTATCTATCTTTTGAATTTAATTTCCCTTGATTCCTTAGGAGTAAAATTGATCATTGCATTGGGAATTCATTGGCCTTAATTCCCTTAATTTTCCTTAACACCAGTTGATCTATGTAAACTCAAACCGGTTAAACTTATTGCCCTGCAGACTTGCCTATCTGCATGAGGCAATAGAGCCAAAGGTGGTGCATCGGGACATAAAGTCGAGCAATATCTTGATAGATGTTGAGTTCAATTGTAAGGTTTCTGATTTTGGATTGGCCAAACTCTTAGATTCTGGAGAAAGTCATATAACGACCAGAGTAATGGGAACATTTGGGTAAGTGTTTGCCTTGATCTAATCTCTTAACACTTTCTTCAGCCCATGAAAATTGGAGGGCTCTTTGGTGACCAGCTTCACAAATGCTAAGAGACACAAAAATTCTTGGCTCTTGTATGATTTCAGGTATGTGGCTCCAGAATATGCAAACACCGGCATGTTGAATGAGAAAAGTGACATATACAGTTTTGGCGTCCTCCTCCTAGAAGCCATAACCGGAAGGGATCCTGTAGATTATGGACGACCTGCTAATGAAGTACTGAATACTGAACTACTGCCTTCTATCTCATAATTGTGGTCAATCTGCTCTGTACATATCTGTTACCATAGATATGTTTAGTGCCATATCCTTTTCTCTTAGCATTTTCTACGCCCATGGCAGGTTCATCTTGTTGAGTGGCTTAAACAAATGGTGGGAGCAAGAAGGGCGGAGGAAGTTATGGATCCAAACCTTGAAGTTAAACCCACTACACGTGCTTTCAAGCGTGCATTACTGGTTGCACTCCGGTGTGTTGATCCTGATTCTGAAAAAAGACCAAAAATGACCCAGGTTGTACGGATGCTTGAAGCTGAGGAATTTCCATATCATGATGTGAGTATAATTTCTTATCTAGAAATTGCTTTATTTTTTCTTCATTCTTTTCTCATGCAGTGTTTCTCTATATGCATATGTGGCTAAGTCATGCACATTATTTGTGCTTTAGTTTTCATAATCCCATGACACACATCTTCCCTCATGGTAATCTGATATGGCATAACTAATTGGTGGCTTTTGATAGTGATAACTTTACTTCAGAATTTTGTTGTGAAAATTATACTAGTATGCATGCATACACATAAAAACTCATGTAAGGTTGTTAAAATTGGGATTCTAGTAGGATCAGGGGGTGGGTTCTGTGAATTGTGCCGTGGAATCAGATCATGAATCATAAGATTCTATATTTTACCATAAAAATCAAATAGAAACATAAATTAATGTTAAAACAACAATAAACGATGATCATCATTTATAAATGAAGCATATTGGTGTTTGGTGTTCTTTAGGCGTACATATGACCTTTATTAGGAAGAATTGAATATTCATATGCCGCAAAGATAAAATACCTGTCTCAAAAGTAAAATAAAAAGGAAGACAAGTGGAAGAAGAAATAAATGTTTAAATGAGATAAAAGCCTAGTATGTTTTTGCGTCCACAAAATAAAAAGAGATAAAAGCCTAATAGTGTTGTCAGTAGCTGATTAGAATTTTTGTTGGTCATAGTCAAAGATTACGTGAAAATTTTTCATACTTATTTTGTGTAATTAGGTATTTATATGGTATGACAAGGAAAAAAAAAAGAAAAGAAAAAAACTTCTAAGGTTGAAGAAGAAGTGGTGGAAAAATAAAAACGAATGGTACCAGAGGTCAAGTTTTTCACTGAAAATAATCAACCTCACAACAAGTAAGCTTCTAAAAAAAGATAAAAAGCAAAAAAAAAAAAGGGTATAGAGGTAAAAGGAGGAAATTGAAATTTGCTTTAGAAAAATCACTAGGCATGACGTTGAATCTTATGATTCCTCTACAATTCTACGACATGCGTCTACTCTTCTACTGCAGCTCGTCCTCTATGCTATTTATATGGTGCTTTGACTCATTTTACCACTTGTAGATTGATCATAGAATCTTCTATGACCTGACTCACGACTTTAACAACCATTGCTTTTCGAATGTGCATCTTTATATGGGCCACCCTGTCTCTTTTCAGAGGTGTTCAGAAATTGGGCATATACTGTGTTGACTTCAGCATTTATTTTATATCAATATATATTCTTTTTTGCTCATTAGCATTTATATTAACATTGCTTGGTACTATCTAGAACTTCTGAACTAATTGGAATGCTCAAATGAAATGGTGTTGGACATCTTTCTGGTGGTGATGCATTAAAATGACAGTCGGTCCACTCTTACTATAATATTAATATTGATAACCATTTCATTATCATTTGAATAGCTGTTTAGATTTATCGTTCCCACAAAACAAAAGACTAACCACTTCGCAACCTCTCAATTTCCTTACATGTGGCTGCGATTTATAAGATGAGGGAAAAGAGATTTGAATGACTTAGTTATCAGCAGAATGGACAGTATGCAAGTATAAGATGTCATCCAATATGGTAAAAAAGTTGGAAAATATTGTTTTGAGGTGGTGAGGAAACATTTTTGGTTGCGGATGCATTTAGTTGATTGCACCAATTTGGGACATCAGGTTTAGTTTTGAGCTCTGAAGTAAAATCCACAATTATCTTTTCTTTCTACTACTGCATTTCTACCCCAAAGCTCTTTCCTCAAACCCTGCCACCTGTGCCTCACGCTATGCCTGTGCAAGGAACAGTTATCAAAAGAAAACCAGAAAAGAAAAGGACAGGTGCCTTGTGGCTAATCAATCTCGGGATTTAGAGTCTTGTATTGCTGTGAAATGCTGAGATAGTTCCGTGTCATTATCATCCAATAGGCTTATCGTAAAGATGGGATATTGGAAAAGCATGTAATCCTGATATCATTTGGCTTGTTTTGCAGGATCGAAGGAACAGGAAGAGCCGAACCATTAGCATGGACAGTGAGTCCTTGAGATTGGAAAATAAGCTGGCAGAGACAGAGGGTCAGGCATCCGAGATAATTCAGGGTTAGGAGCTTAGGATGGACTGACAAGAAACACACATCATCACCTGAGAAGATCACCACCTTCTCATAACCTATCAAATTCAAGAGCTTTCAGTAACTCATTTAGTTGATCAAAACGAAAATTTTATGTTTGCTTCTGGAAATATTTTCCTGAATGTGAGAGTCATCAGGTTAGAACTAGCCCAGATGGATTTCTGATGTATGCTCCAATTCTAGGATGGCCACGGTCACACAGAGAGAGAGAGAGAGAGAGAGAGAGGGGGGGGGGGGTTTGTTGTACAGCTGTTTATCAGGGATGAATGGGGCTGTCCGTTCTTCACATGATTGCTGTTGTTGGGCCGGTAAAAAGTATCATTTCATTTCAGTTTTATTTATTTCATTCACCATCCCACCTTTTCCCTTTCACCTTTTTTTCTCAAGTTACTCTATTGCATTGGCTATAAAATATCAAGTAGCCATCTTCTGTGGTTTCTTTCCAGTGTGTGTTGCTCGAGTGCTTTGTAATGATGCATAAAGTGTTTTGTGTTGTCTCTCTCATTATTTATGATGTTCCTTAACTTGTGCTTAAGCCTGTAATCGGCTCAATCATGATTGATGTGACATGGTCGGGTCAGAGCTTGCTTATTTTATTTGCCGTTGGATTAGTTTCTCTTGCGTACTCAACACCCGACCATCCATGATTACAGGACAATCCATAGGGGATGTTCATTGGTGTAGATTTTTGATTTTTTGGGTTATTTGATTGGGGTTATTTGATTTTTAAATTTTAAAAAATTTAATTGAAAATCAAATTGAATAAAATAAAATTTAAATCAATTTATTTGAATTAAGTTTGGGACGGTTTGGATTTTATTTATCTAAATAATTACATAATATAATTTTTTTTAATTGTTTGGATTAAACGGTTTGGATTTTAATCGGATTGGATATGATATGTTATATGATGATATATTATTCGGGTTTTGGATGGTTTTTGAATAAAAATATTTATTTTTACACCCGAATCATTTATTCGAAATTTTAATTGGGTGAAATCATTCACAAGATCCGATTTTTATTAATTTGAATCGAATAACCCAAATTTATAATAGATTGGATAGGTGAATGGATTTACTCGAACAATGAACACCCACGACAATCCACGATCATTAAGACGATTTAAGGGTCGAATCTACAATCCAAATGGAAAGAATCAATGCTCGAAAGAGGCATGAGAAGGACAAACGCGGCCAAGACATGTTAGAAAGCTGCAGCAAAGGCAGCAGTGTTCAAGGGGTAGTGCCGTTGCGCGGGGTGCAGTTGCACTACCTTGGCAACCTGCACCAAAGCACGTGCACCCACTTGGCATGTCTCCACCCTCTCGACCAGATTTACCATTTTCTTATTTTATTTTGCTATATCTTTCCGTTAGTTATTTTTATTTATTTATTGTATTTTACTTATTATTTCATAATGGTGTTCAGGGTTTAATATTACTTGACTATTCTCGTAGGATTTCGTTAAGACCATTTAAACTTTTTATGAGACTTGTAAATCTAACTTTTGAATAAATAAATTTTGAGTTTTCTCTTAATTCAACTTAGGTTTTTATTTATTGAGGTGGACTCTTCTTTTGTGTCCTTTGGTCTCAGCAGGTATGATCCAGGAGACAACCGCAAAAGGTTGATTGATTCCCAAGTGAGCGACAGATCTCGCGATATTGATCGGGGATTATACGGAGTATGGAAAATCCAAAATAGTAATATGACAATTCGCTATTCGAGTATCACACTCTCTAACAACATAAGGAAATTAGATACAAAAACGAAAACCCAAAATAGTAACGTAACAATCCGCAGCTTCGTGTGCTAAATAGAAATGATGTTTATGAGCTTCCTTCTTCAATAGTAACTATTGAAGCCAAATTCGACCCCATAGAAAGTCATCCTCATGGGTCGAACGGGAAACTGATGATGCTGGGTATTTTGGATCTTCATAGGATGGTAAGACTTGCCAAAAACCCATTGGAAGTGGCTCCAGTGGAGGGTGTGCATACCTAGTTGGTTGCTTGAACAAAATATATGTAGAATGCATACATGGCAAGTCCCGTACGCGTTTAGGGGTATAGAAACCCCAGTTTATTATTTTTTTTTTTGGGAGGGATTGTTGAGAATTTTTCGAAATTGTAAGGAATGTAATCAAATATCTTTAAAAGATTTAGAATCCTATTAATTAAGGAAAGTTCAAGTTCCCACGAAAATTTGTTTCCTTATTGATAAAGGTTTTCCCAAGACTAGGAGAGGTTTTGATTTGTTAGAGATTTCATTCCTTATTGGATGATTGCCTATTGGACTTATCGTATAATAGAAATTACTTCCGCATTAATGGAGAGTATCTAACAAGGAGTGGAGATGACCGAGAAATCCAGAAGCGAAGAGTTAGAGTGACCGAGAGGCCTATGTATCAAGAAAATGGACAGTGACCAAGAGGGTTTTATCAAGAGACCTGGACTGAGAGGGAGGTTTCGACCAAACGGGAACCGAGGGCAGAAGGGTGTTTACTGTTTACCAAGAGAGGTTTGTGGGTTCTATGATCGTAAGCCTGGTAAGGTTCTATGAAAATGGGTCATCAAACTATATACCATCATTTGCTCCTACTTTTAATGTCGTTTTATAGAAAGGGCATTAGGAGTAGAGCTAAAGCTATAGAATTAGGAAATTGAAATGAGTGAAAGTGGAGCGTTTTTGAGTAAGTAAAAGGACTTGATAGTGAATATTTAATGTAGCAAATATCAGCGGTTTGAAAAGTTATGATGTAGAAAAAACATAGGAGTGGTGTGTGTTGATAAACCGGGTAGGGTGCGAAGGTGGAACGGTTGTGGATAAGAGCGAAGGACAAAAGGCTGTGACATTAAATGTGATGAAGCGTGCCACTTCGATTATTGAGAATTGTATTTAGTATGCCTTCTTTGCTTATAAATAAAGAGTAGTTGTTGGGGGTTCGCCAATTCATGGTAGACAAAATTATTTCTGGTCTTTAAAAAACAGAGGTAGTGATGGTATTTTGTATGGTGATTCTTTTGCATCCCGCCATAGATAGGATGTTTCGAAAAGAGGTTTTGTTGGTGGAGGAGTCGTTTAGGAGTGGAGATGAAGAGGTTATTTGAGATTCCATCAATAGTGGGGAATAGGCCCCGTTGTGAGGTTCTTTCACGTGACCTCTTTGAGACCCAACATTGCTGATGCGTTCGAATGGCCTTTGGAGGCAAGTGACCTCCTGTGAGTTCCTTTTTTGTGGTCCTGGTGGAGGCATTTTCCTTCGAGGTCTTATGGGACGGCCGAGTACTAGGTGAAATAGGTGTTAGAGTTTCTGGGTGTGAGGAAGAGAATAAGGGAACTAGATATATGAAGGTGGAATTAGGAGAACCAACATGTTTGATAAGGCTATGATTCAAGACAAAGAATGGATTAAGGATGAGTGCCTTCTCTTTCTCCGCAATTTCCATCTGGTATATTTTGTTGCCTCCCCTCCCCCCCCCCCCCCGTTTTTTATCCCCCTTTTTTTTTCCACCCCCAACTTCTGTACTTTTAATATGTAAATATCATGTTGTTTCTGCTTCCGCTTGTATGGAATGTGATATGTACGTATATTTGGATGAATGAATAAGTAGAGAATCTTCTTCTTGGTTATTTTCATGTTTTTGTTTCTTTATCATATGTCTGGATAAAATACTTGAGTTTAGCATTCTTCCGTTTATGTCTTAACCAAGAGATCATGCAAGAGATCTGAAACTGAAAGATGTCCAAGATGTCAATGAGAGACTAACTATTGTATCCGTGTAAGGCCTGGTTGGTAGGACGAAAATTGAAACTAAGAGTGATTCGTCATCTCTGGAGTCATTCCTCATTTTTATGCTCTTTACTTTATAAAAAACTTATATTTTTAATCTTGGATGTAATTGTTGTATTATGTTGGAATGAAATCTCTTCACTACTCTCAGTCTTCACTTGTGTGGCTTGTATGTACCTTGTTCTATTGGCTTCCACCCGTTGTAAAAATTTTAATCAAGGGATGCACAATTTCTTTCTCGCTATCTCCATAGCGTCTCTGTAGAATTGCATTTTGAGGGATTTGAACACCGAGGGAGTGTTTTTCTCATGCAAGGTGCACCAACATGTTCTGTTTAAGTTTGTATAGGACATAGAGTCAGGGGGTGAGAGCATTGTTACCTGAGCAGAATGCATGTGAGATAGAGGTCATGGGGACCTGTTATCTCTTATTAGAGTGTTTAGACCACCGTGAGGATGGTGAAAACATGCTTATAAAATATATGTAATTGATAAGGTTTTAAAAGCACATTGTAAGGAGGTTTTTGCCCATGTAGAATCGAGAGAATTCTTTTGCGTTGCACCGAGAAGGCACATTAGCGTTGTGTCTAGGGGGCTCGTTGGTGTTGTATCAAATGAGAATTTGGAGGCGTTGTGCTTGGAGGGCTCGTTGGTGTTGTACTGATGAGAGTTTAGAGGCATTACACGTGGAGGGCTTGTTGGGGTTACACTTATTGGTATTGTGCTAGACAAGAATTTAGAGGTGTTGTATTTGGAGGGCTCGTTAGCATTGCACCAGCCGAGAGTTTAGAGGCGTTGCACCTGGAGGGCTCATTGGCATTATGCCAGATGAGAATACCAATAAGTGTATCAGTTCTATGGAAACTTTGGAGTCAAATGGTGAGAGACTGGTAACATGTTAGGCAAGTTCGTCTCATCTTGCATTAGCACGCTTCAGTTCGTTTGCCACAAGTTCTTCAACCTGTCTCCTTAGATTATTGGGTCATGTCGGGAAGTCACCGATGGCTCTCGGTGTTCTCTAGGCTAGGGTCTTTGTGAGTACATATGGCCTAATCCACGGGAGGAGGATTGTGCTTCTAGCCTAAGAGCATGGCTGAGCTCTTCCATCTGCTTGCTCATCCCCTATAATTTGGATTTGAGTCTTTCCATCATCAGTCATAGGGCTCTCCCCGAAGAGATAGGAGCCAAGGGCAGAATTGGTTGGTTTTGGTGAATGATTGGCGGTTGAACCCTGGGTGGGTTGGTGGCGTTGCACTTGGAGGGAAGAAGTATGTCATAGGGTATCAGTTCCATGGAAACTTTGGAGTCAAATGGTGAGAGATCGGTAACATGCTAGGCAAGTTTGTCTCATCTTGCATTAGCACTCTTTAGTTCGTTTGCCACAAGTTCTTTGACCAGTCTCCTTAGATCATTGGGTCATATCGGGAATCACCGATAGCTTTCGGTGTTCTCTAAGCTAGAGTCTTTGTGAGTACATATGGCCTAACCCACAGGAGGAGGATTGTGCTTCTAGCCTAAGGGCACGACTAAGCTCTTCCATATGCTTGCTCATCCCCTATAATTTGGATTTGAGTCTTTCCATCTTCGGTCATAGGGCTCTCCCCGAAGAGATAGGAGCCAAGGGCGGAGCTGGTTGGTTTTGGTGAATGATCGGCGGTGAACCCTGGGTGGGTTGGTGGTGGTTGGGACTTTGACGGGGTCATTCGACACTGTAGGTTGGATGGTGCTCGTCAGGGTAGCAGTACGTCCTTCCATTACAGATGCAGCTTTAGAAGTGGTTCGAATTCTTTTCTTGGGAGGCATGATCATGAAGCAGGCTTCTTCCAAATCTGTTCCTACAGACAGTGTCATTCTGTTGGAGGTGGATTTGGATCCACAAATGATGGCTCTTCTGACTCGAACGAGATGTCTAACTATCGAGTGATCTTGATCAATGAAACCTGTAAAAGACCGTCGGAAGGTGCTTTGGCAGGAGAAACTCAAATTCTCAAGTTAGAGAGCGGTTTTCAAAAAAAGAAATAGACTAAAAGAGAGCTCCGTTAAGCCTTATGTGTTATGTGTGAGGTCTAAAGACTTACCTGGCCAATTGTCTTGAGGATGTATATATAGACTATCGGTCTTAGTTTTGCGTGCTTTCGGAGTATTGAAAACCTAGTTTCCTTATCGAGAAGTCTAAAGATCATTGGTTACTTAGTGAAATCTTAGGAGATTTGAAATCTTATCCGTTTAGAGAAGTTCAATCTATTAAGGGATTACTTATTATTGATAAGAATTTCAAGATTTTCTTCCTTGTTATGAAATGTTATTCCTTTTACTTATGGATGGTGAATATTGCCCCAAATTGATCAAATACCTAGCACCGAGGAGATCCACGAGCCGATCAGGCTGATATCAAGAAAGGTTTGGTTGGTAAGTACCGAGAGGATGAGCCGTGTCTACCCATTTGGGAGATACATCCTATATAAATGACATGTTTCGGTGCATTTCAGTGCATCTTATCTGTTGGACCTTGGGCTCGCACTTTTCGGTAATGGACATTTGGACTGTGCTCCATCAGTTCTCAGTGTCGATGTTATGCATATGATCTGAACAAAAAATTTGTGATCAGTCTCAATCCCAATAAGATTTTATAATGAGCATATCTATGGCACATTTTATGGAAAAGTGTTTTCCATCTTATGGGATACATAGGGTATTAGATACACCCAAGTGTCCTAGTTAAAAATCTAGTATCAATTCATTTTGTTGATGATATTGACACTACTACACATTCCTACTCTCCTATATGGTTTTACAACACTTAACTACTAGGGTTTCACCTTGCTTTTGTTGGCTTGGTTGTTTTGGAGAGGCGACTTCATGCATGGTAGGTAGTAGAAAATAAAATAAATTGGTTAATTTTAAAGAAAAAATAATATAAGTAGATACAGCATGATAATTATGTATCAGCATAACACTGTATAGTGAGCAAGTTCGAGTTTTTATGACTTCTATTTATTAGTGATTGTATGGGCAGGAAAAAAAAAAGAAAAAACTAAATGGTTGATGGTAATATTTACTTCCCCATCATGGAAAGAACATAGCCCCACTAATAACCACATAAATTACTTCCACATAAATTCCCTTAATATTAATTAAGGGAAGTTCAAGTTCCCACGAAGATTTGTTTCGTTATTGATAAAGGTTTTCCTAAGACTAGGAGAGGTTTTGATTTGTTAGAGATTTTCTTCCTTATTGGATGATCGCATGTTGGACTTAGCGTATAATAGAAATTACTTTTGCATTAATGGAGAGTATCCAACAAGGAGTGGAGATGATCAAGAAATCCGAAAGCGAAGAGTTAGAGTGACCAAGAGGCCTACGTATCAAGAAAATGGATAGTGACCAAGAGGGTTTTATCGAGAGACCCGGATTGAGAGGGAGGTTTTGATCAAACTGGAACCGAGGGCAGAAGGGTGTTTATTGTTTACCAATAGAGGTTTGTGGGTTCTATGATCGTAGGCCTGGTAAGGTTCTATGGAAATGGGTCGTCAGATCATATACCATCATTTGCTCCAACTCTTAATGTCATTTTATAGAAAAGGCATTAGGAGTAGAGCTAAAGCTATAGAATTAGGAAATTGAAATGAGTGAAAGTGGAGCATTTTTGAGTAAGTAAAAGGACTTGATAGTGAATATTTAATGTAGTAAATATCGGTGGTTTGAAAAGTTATGATGTAGAAAAAATATAGGAGTGGTGTGTGTTGATGAAGCAGGTAGGGTGCGAAGGTGGAACGGTTTTGGATAAGAGCGAAGGACAAAAGGTTGTGACATTAAATGTGATGAAGCATGCCACTTCGATTATTGAGAATTGTATTTAGTATGCCTTCTTTGCTTATAAATAAAGAGTAGTTGTTGGGGGTTCGTCAATTCGTGGTAGACAAAATTATTTCTGGTCTTTAAAAAATAGAGGTAGTGGTGGTATTTTGTATGGTGATTCTTTTGCATCCCGCCATAGATAGGATGTTTCGAAAAGATTTTTGTGGGGTGAGATTGTATAGGTATAGAGAGGGTGTGTACTATCGATATGAGATTCCATCAATAGAGGAAGCTGCCGATGAGAGGTTCTATCACGGCATTTGGAAACCCAATACTGTGATGGCTCGTATCGGTCTTTCAAGTGACCTCATTGAGTGAGACATTCCCCCTTCCTTTCGCAAGTCCTTTGGAAGGTGGAGGCATTTTCCCCTTCAAGGTCTTATGGAGACGGCCGAGTACTAGGTGAAATAGGTGGCTTAGCACCAGCATTTCCTGGGTGAGAAGTGAAGAGAATAAGGGAACTAGATATATGAAGGTGGAATTAGGAGAACGAACATGTTTGATAAGGCTATGATTCAAGACAAAGAATGGATTAAGGATGAGTGCCTTCTCTTTCTCCGCAATTTCCATCTGGTATATTTTGTTCCCTTTGTATTTCTCGCTTCCCAACTGCTGTACTCTTAATATGTAAATATCATATTGTTTCTACTTCCACTTGTATGAAATGTGATATGTATGAATATTTGGATGAATGAATGAGTAGATAATCTTCTTCTTGGTTATTGTCATGTTTTTGTTACTTGATCATATGTCTGGATAAAAGACTTGAGTTTAGCGTTCTTGTGTTAGTGTCTTAACCAAGAGATCATGCAAGAGATCTGAAATCGAGAGATGTCCAAGATGTCAGTGAGAGACTAACTATCGTATCCGTGTAAGGCCTGGCTGGTAGGACGAAAATTGAAACTAAGAGTGATTCGCCACCTCTGGAGTCATTCCTCATTTTTATGCTCTTTACTTTATGTATAACTTGTACTTTCAATCTTGGATGTAATTGTTGTATTATGTTGGAATGAAATCTCTTCACCGCTCTCAGTCTTCACTTGTGCGGCTTGTATGTACCTTGTTCTATTGGCTTCCACCCGTTGTAAAAGTTTTAATCAAGGGATGCACAATTTCTTTCTTGCTATCTCCATAGCATCTTTGTAGAATTGCATTTTGAGGGATTTGAACACCGAGGGAGTGTTTTACTCATGCAAGGTGCACCAACATGTTTTGTTTAAGTTTGTATAGGACATAGAGTCAAGAGGGTGAGAGCATTGTTACCTTAGTAGAATGCATGTGAGACAAAGGTCATGGGGACTTGTTACGTCTTATTGGAGTGTTTAGACCATCGTGGGGATGGTGAAAGCTTGCTTATAAGATATATATAATCGAAAAGGTTTCAAAAGCACATTGTAAGGAGGTTTTCGCCCATATAGAATCGAGAGAATTCCGCGGCGTTACACCATGAAGGCACATCGGTGTTATCCTTAGGGGGCTCGTTGGTGTTATATCAAATGAGAATTTGGAGGCGTTGCGCCTGGAGGGCTCGTTGGTGTTGTAATGGATGAGAGTTTGGAGGCATTGCACCTGGAGGGCTTGTTGGCGTTACACTAATTGGTATTGTGCTAGATAGGAATTTAGAGGCGTTGCACTTGGAGGGCTCGTTAGCGTTGCACCAGCTAAGAGGTTAGAGGTGTTGCACCTGGAGGGCTCACTGGTATTGTGCCAGATGAGAATTTGGAGGCATTATGCCTAAATGGCTCGTTGGTATTGCGCCAAATGAGTGTTTGGAGGCATTGCACCAGATGAGAGTTTTGAGGCGTTGAACCTAGAAGACTCATTGGCGATTCGCTAGATGAGAGTTTGAAGGCATTGCTCGTGGATGGTGTTGTTGGGCTTGCACCGAGAGAGTGGAGGCCTGCGAAGAAGAGAGTGATATAATAGGGGTCTATAGATGGCAGGTCTTAAGTTATTTGTATAAGAAAATGCATTGTTATTATTGATAAGCTTTATAATGATAAATATTCAAGATGAAAAAGCAGTAAATGCTGATAGTAGATTTGTAAATTTTCTGAGTTCCATGTTCTTGGTATTACTAAACCATCTATGTTGCTAAGTCGATACCTCCCAAGACGAATCACCGAGTATACTTGATATGGGTCTTCCCAATTTGGTGGTTGTTTGTCCGTCGATTGGGGTTATCCTATGGATTCCACTCTGTAAAGTACTAGATCTTCTAGTTTAAAAGTTTTGGCTCTCATCCTTCTGTTGTAGTACTGGGCCATCTGTTGTTGGTATGCCACCATTTGGGTGGATGTGGTGTTTTGCAGTTCCGATAAGAGGTCCAGCTATTCTCATAGCGCAGACTCATTTTGCTCTTGTTGACACTGTTGGACACATAATGAGTGGATTCCATTTCCATTGGTAGGACTGCTTCACATCCACAAGTTAAACTGAATGACATTTCTCCTGTGGCTATCCTGGGTATAGTACGATACACTCAAAGGATTCCATAGAGCTCGTCCACCTTGCGACCCTTTGCTTCATCTAGAAATGTTTGATTCCTTCGAGGTTTGTTCAGTTTGTTATCTCAGCTAGGCCATTATCTTGCGGATGAGTGGCAGAGGTGAAAAGTTATTGAACTTCTAGCTTGTCAAAGAACTCTTTGAACTATTTATTATCAAATTGCTTGCTATTATCGGTGATCAGGATGTGAGGCAGTCTTAAACTTAGTGATTATGGACATCCACATGAAGATTTGTATTTTTTCGATCATGTTTTAGGTTAGCGGTTTGGTCTCTACTCATTTAGTGAAGCAATTAAATGCTACAATGAGAAATTTCCATTATGCGGTAGCTTGTGAGAACGGTCCCAGTATATCTATCCTTTATTGTGCAAACGACCATGGACTTGTGATTGGGTAGAGCTCAGAGGAAGGTTGGTGAGGCACCGAAGAGAAGTGTTGACACTTGTCACATCTTTTGATATAGTCCTTGGCATCAGCTTTCATGGTAAGTTAGAAAAATCTAAAATACAACTTAGAAGGGGTGAATAAGTTATATGACAATTTTTTTATGATTTGGATGTTTGTAAGATTATTGAAAATAAAAGTGAGATGAAGGAGTTAAAGAAAGAAATAAAACAAAGCATGTACTGAAGATAAAAATGGAAACAGAGCACATGAAATTTTTATAGTGATTCCACTAAACTCGGTGTATATCTACTCCTAGACAACCTCCTGGATTTTACACTATTTTCTCAAGTAGTTCAACCCACTTGCTTCCCTAGTGCAAGTGAAACTTTTATAAGTATTTCTTCCCAAAATACTCACTACCTCATCGGTTGTCTCTCTCTCTCTCCAAATTGTAGACCGAGAAACCCTCTCGATCTTTTAGAACTTTTAAATACAAGAGAATAGGAGTGTAATAATAAATGAAGCTATATCCTCAGAAGTAACAAAATTTAAGTTAAAAAAGGATTACACACTGAGAAATAAGGAAGAAGTAAAAACAGAGTGTGTTTAGAACAGAGCAAGTATTTAATGCATTCCCTATAAGTTCATTCAATTTCACAACCATTTTTCTCTTTTTTCTTAACTTCAGTATTTATAAGACTTAAAAAGAGCCATTGAGCTGGTAGTTGAATTTGAACATTTGTCATTAAGGCTTTTCATCTATCACTTTGAATGTTTTCATCCATTCTCATTAAATGTTTTTGCCCGTTATTGTACTTAAGCTAATAGGTGGCTTCTTTACTTCTTTTTGATGGGCAATTTTTGTCTTACAAAGGTTTGAATTACTAATGTTAGTTCAAAAAATAGCACAAGTGTCTAAATGGATCGACTGTAATTTGGCTAGTTTGACTCAATTTTAAATAGTTTTTGGATGTTGGTACACTAATGTGAGTAAGAGTCAACCACTGTGAAGTTTGGGTTGATCTATGTTATGCTTTGGTCATCTTGAAATTGTGTTTGGTCGACTTGTTAAGCTTACAGACCATTAGATTTTGATTAGTTAAAACATTTTCAAGGTACATGTTATGAGTAAGTGAGTCAAACTTAAGAGAATATTGGTCGACCTTTGTAAATAAGAGGTTGATCAAAGGAGGATGGGGCTGGCCATTTGAGTGAGATGGGTTGACAGTTTGCTTTGGTAGGTCGATTGATAGTGAAGAGCGGGTCGACCAAAATGCTTGGCTGGTTGATCAAAATTAAAGAGCAGGTCGACCGATCTTAAAAAACAGGTCGACTAAATAGGAGAAAATGGTCAACCGATAGAGAGAGTAGGTCAACCAATAGCACAAGAAGAAAAGGTTGCTTGTCGGGTTAGCCGAAGCCCTTTGGTGGGTCGACTGAATAGAGAAGATAGGTTGGCCGAAGGTATAAGAAGGGTCAACCATTGGGTTTGACATGTTGACCATTGGAGCTTGGAGGGTCGACTATTGTGTAGCATGGGTCGGCTTGTATATACACCAATAGGTCATATGTCTCAGGTCTGATCTTATTCTATATATGTGCCAATGGGTCACATGTCTTAGGTCTAACCTTATTTACTATGTGATAGTCATTTAAATGTAAATAAGAAAATACCCCCATCTGATTTCAATAGAAATAGTTTCAAAACCTAATTCCTTAATGATAAAAAATCAACTTTCCCTTCAAAGATCAAAATTATGTTTTGATTTTTGGATGAGTTTTGTTCAAAGGGTGAATGATTTAAAAAAATTCTAAAAAATTAGGTTTTAACCTAATTGATACATAGTAACAAATATTGTCATTTTTTATTCTTATTTTTTTGATATTTTAAATACTTATATTTTCGAGTACTTAGTTTTCGACAGATTAGTCAAATCTGGGTTTTCAATATTCTAAAGTGCCTTACTTTCTATCTAAATTCTTTGCTTGAGTAGCACTATTATTTCTCAATGTTATGGGACTGTGAACTTATTCTTTAATGATCTAAATTAGTAAACTTTGTTTCGGCTAACCTTATACATTTTGTCCATGTGTATTGCTACCTTTTCCTTTTAGTGAGTCGACTACACCAGCTCTGAGTTCAATATGTGTGTCTTTTATCATTCCCAACTCATTCTATTTTCCTCCAAACTGAACTTACATTAGTCTAACCCATTTTGCTTATTATCAAACTTAGATTTTGCTCACTATTAAACCTAGTCTTGTTCATAGTAATCCAATTAATCATTTAAGAACTAAGCATATTGAAAGACATCACTTTACAAGAGATCAACCTAGTCTCAAAACCTATAAATATGCCAACAATCTGCCCCCTTTTGACAATGACAAAACATTCTAGAATTTAAAACTAACTCCCCCTTAATTTATGCTCTGAATATGTCTAACTAAATTTGCTAAGCTCAAAGGTCTAGTACCGGACATTATTCAATCTGGTCCATTCAATCCAAATTGCATTTGTATACATTTCTCCCCCTTTTTCATCATCAAAATAAGGGTTCAGCCCAATTGTGTATTGACCGATGTTTCCTAGCTATGTGCTCTGTGATCATTTGCATTAAAACCTATGTTCTAACCTATATTCTCTTCCCTTTTCATCATTAACCAAAAGGGTCATGGAAATAAATTTAATGGACAAAAAAATGGCCCAAAATTAAGGTCATTGACCTACGTGCTGTGGGTGAGTGAAGAAGATTATTCCTATAAGGTTCTAAAAAAAAGGCTAGGTAGGACCAATCAACCAATATCTCAAGTACAGTAGTTAACTTAAAAATAAGTACAAAATAACAATAACCAATTCATCAATTACATCAAAGAATTAACAAATGTAGCAAGTTATCAACCCAATCACAAGCATAAGATTAAACATGAGATTGCAAGTGTTTCAAAAAACACCAGTCGTTAAGCATGATGACAACTTCAGTATTTCTTAGTAATTTAGAGCATATGTTTAAGGATCATCACATTACAAGTTATCACATTACAAGTTAGACAAATTTTTAAGAGTAACCAAACACACAAGCATTTCGAAAGAGAACAAATCATGATAGTCCCATTAGCCTTTTATCATCACTCATTAGCTGAATGTCTATCCTCTGGAATGTTCAACTTTGTTTCTACTTTGGAAACCCTTTCTTTCAGATGGGATAATTCATTTTGGAGTTGAAGAATTTTATTGTCTAGATATTCATCCTCCTGATGTGTGGAGCCCCTAACATGCCATTATATAGTAGTCTTCTCAAGTAATGAAATCATGTCTTGCTGCTCAAGGTCTAAGACAATGGATAACTATTTTATGAAGCAATTTTTCATAGGGAGGTAAAGATAACTTTGGATCAAGCTGTTGTAAGTTGAACTTTTTTTTTATTTATTTAAATACAATCTTTGTGTCATCTAGAATATTGGCACCAAGGTATGCCTCATATCCCCTACTAGGTACCCATTGTAAACCACTTATACTACAAATAAGCTTAGGAGTCACTATTATGTCTATTCCTCAAAGAAAAGTTTTAAACATAAAATTGACTATAAATGTGTATGATCATCTCACTATCTCTCCTATCTTGTAAGGTTCCCCATGGTCTGCTATGTTATTGTAGAACAATTTTACTAGTCTATCATACAATGGTGAGAATGAATAGATGAGACTTGATGGACATATTTTTCTAATATGCTCCCCATAATGGAAATTTATGCTTTCTAAAACCTTCTAATCAATGATTCTACCATGAATAATAGGTTTGAAAAGAAAATGTTCAATGAAAGACTCACAGTGATGTCTCGATGGGAAATCTTTGCAAATGAATCCTAAATCACTTCTGGCCATGGTTGAAGTTAGGGTTTCGTTTGATTAAAGAGAGTGACAAGGAGAAGTAGTTTTCTTCTTTTATAAAAGAAATCAAGAGAGATGTAAATCTAAGATTAAAGTAGGTTGATCAATTTTATAACACTTCATTTAGTTTATTTATGAGAAGTAAATGAGTTAGGTGCTAGTTGTGGAAGTAAGTTACGATGATTTGAAAGAACAGTAAGCAACTTATGAGAATCGAGAGAGGAGGATTGCTTGTAAGCAACTTTTAATTTTGAAGTCCTTTATTAACTTCCTAGTGTAGAAGCATGAATGGAAGGCCAGTCAATGTGAGGAAATGAGGTAATGGTTAGTTGGCTACCTATAATAGGCAATTGAACGAGTCTGATTGGACGATTGATTTGTGAGCTCAGTTAGCCGAATGAGAATAAGAGTCTTCGGACGGTTGGCTGAGAATGTGAGCAGTCAGCTGAGAACGGATAATGGTCTATTGGAATGCTTTTAGAAGGTTACTAAAACCTTAGGTTGACTAGTTTGAATGCTGGTTAACCCCCTAAGGATGTTGTTGTGGTTTTACTGCCTCATGGTAGACTTAAGATATTGTGCAATATGTCCTCGCTTGCTTCCACTTTAGCTTACTCAACCTTCAATTATGTTGACCTATACTTCAGTTAGGTTGACATGTCCTCTACAGAATTCTGAATTTGATATGTTTTGTTTCTCATGTTTTTGGTAATTTTTCAGGCTCCATCATTCTTAACTGTCTCCCAAGCTCATAAAACTTACTTTTTATCTAATGCCTTTGTGCATGTATCAGTAATTTGGTTTTATATCTCTATATACTCAAGGATTATGTCATTCTTCAGAGATGATATGAAGTCTAACATTTGAATAATGATTAAGTGTGCAGCATGAGTTGATAGGTGAGTATTCATATTCAAATGCATATAACTCCAAGAACATAACTTTATATCATCAAATAGAGTTCATATAAAACTCAACCAAAGTTCAATACATGTACATTTAACAATATCATGTTACAAAAAGGAATAAGCAGAGAGTATAACAAGCAAGTAGTTATGTAACATTTTTGGACAAACTCACTAAGATATAGTCCTAGAATTAAGTAGTGTGTCTACTTTTCCTTCCACTTAGCTTGTCTGGCTCTACAAACAAAGGTTTATTAGTCAACATGCCTAGGAAGACAATCAACTCACCGTTTGGGTTTTTATTTTTTCTGTTGTTCATTGAGTGAGATTTTGTTTACACTCATTTGCTTTTATTCACCCACTTAGTTCCTACCACTTAGAGACCCTTTGGCCTAGGAACTAAATCTTATATTCTATTTCAAATTGATTTACTTTTTCTTGGATTTCTGGAACTGAGTTTTCATAAATTTGGCTCAATTTTGAAGCTATTTGCTCATATTGGTTTCTCTAGATATTAATTAGTTTAGGATGATTATTTTCTCTATCTTCTCTCTTATTTGATTTTTGATACTCTGGATTATTATTTGATTCTTGATTTTTTGAGATATCTTCCAGTTTAGGATCATCATCAAAATATATGTGTTTTAAGCCGGAAGGATTAGATTCATTAATTTTGATGTGAATTGATTTCTTTCTTTATTGTAAATTTTGTATGCTTTGTCAGAAGTTTAATAATTTTATTGCTCTCAGCATTAGATTTTCCTTGGTAGCCCTCTTATATTATCTAGCATTTACATTTAGAAAGTAACCAATATCAGGTTTCTTCCTATGTAAAGCTCAAAGGTGTTTTTATTTAAAATTGTCTTGATTAAAAGCTTTGTTTAACATGAATCGGCTAGTACCCCAGAAATAATTAGCTAAATGCTTTCTCAAGGTATAGTCCTATCCATCTTATCTAATTTTTTCTACAAGATTAATATATTGACTCCTTCGAGGGACCAGAAGATTATTGATTAAACCTCAAGCTCTGCAGTAACACATCGATATGAATATAACTTTTGGATTTGCAGTTCAACCTTATTTCTTTGTTGTGGCTTTTGCATGTTTTAAACTTACGATTGAACATCCTATGTTTGTTTCATTTAGCTTAGCATCTAATTTTCTGAGGGACCTAAGTTGAGGGATGAGCTTAAATTCAATTTGACCATTTAGGAATTGCTAATTCCCTAGACTAGAAAAATAAGTTTCTCTTTTTCTTCATTTTGTACTAGCTCGTATCTTTAGTTTAGCTATGCATAATATACGTATATGAGAGAATTATATGATACAGAGTTCAAATAGTGTTTTGCTATATAAATTTTACGTTAGGTAAAATAGTGTTTTGTTATATAAATTTTACGTTTCAATAGCCTTTTTGCCTCTTGAATTCAGGTGTGCCTATTTCCATGGAGAGTCACACTTCCAAAATTCCTCTTCTTGAATAAGTTTGCAAGATACACTTAAACTTTACCTTTTGGTGCCCAAATTTTCTTGGGTCTTGTTGGGTTAGTTAAAATAATAGTGCTAGCTGCCTTTGGCACCCACTGCATTATAGTTTTCTTAGATGTTTCATTCTTAAACCAGCATACATGTGAGTTATGACCACTCTTGTTGTAGTATATGCATTTTTGAAATTTTGATGGTCTTTTATCCTTGTTTACACTGGTTTGCTTCTTGAGTTTGTAGTGCTCCGCTTTATGGCCTAATTTCATACAAGCATGACACCTAGTCTTAGGATTGCTTGTCTCTAAGTTAGGCACAAAGAAGTAGTAGAGCTTCTTCTGAGTTGTTACAGGATCATATACTAGGCTAGCTTTGTCATAGACTACCCTTTAGGCACTAAGTATCAAATCTAATTTTTCTTATCCGTGAATGAACTTGTGCAATAGACAATTAAGTCTCTGATTCTTATCCTTTTTATTCTTAAGTTCATCTTTTACAGTTGATAATTCAAGTTCATTTCTCTTATGTAGACTTGTATGCTCCTAAGGTTTTTAGTTTCAAATTTCAGTTTCTTAGCTTCCTCGATTTGGTCATGCAATTTATTTTTATTTTTCTTTAAAGCATCATTTTCTTCTTTTAATTCATTTAATTCATCATTCAGAAAGTTACGATTTTCAATCTATATATTCTTCTCTACTTCTAACAAATGTTTTTCATATTTTAATGCTTCATTTTCTATCCTAAGATTTTCATTTTCTACTTTAAGCCTTTTATTTTCCTCAATGAGTTTACACTTTTCATTTTCAAGTATCTTTATAATGTTTTTCAAATTTGTATTTTTGTGAATCAAAATTTTAAGTTCATCGAATGCTAGAGCCATAGTATCATCCATGGAGATTTCATTATCACTGTCATTGTTGGAAAAATGAGATAAGGTGCTTGAGCAATTTACTTTGTTTTCATTTTCTCCTATGAAGCACTATTGTTAGTCACTTGTGTTTATGGCTTCTGGACATCTACTTTGGATGTGTACACCATTTTTGCTATCAGTATTTTTTCTTCTTCTGATGTCACATTTCTTGCTCTTCTTCAACCCATTTGTATTTCTCCTAGTTTTTCTACAGTGTTCTGGCTCTTTATTTGATGAGGAGACTTCTAGTAAAGAATTAATTCTTTCAAGTGCCATTCTCAAAAGGATCTTTTGTTTACGATGGTTAAAATTAAAACTAGCCATCTACTTTAATACCAATTGAAATACAACCTAGAGGAAGGGTGAATAGGTTGTATGACTGTTTTTCTATAATTTGAAATTTTGTAAGATTATTGAAAATTAAGGTGAGACGAAGGAGTTAGAAGAAAGAAATAAAATAGAGCATGTACTGAAGATAAAAATAGAAACAGAGCACACAAAATTTTTATAGTGGTTCCATTAAATCTGGTATACGTCCACTTCCAATCAACCTCTTGAAATTTTCACTATTTTCTCAAGTAATACAAGCCACTTGCTTCCCAGGTGTAAGTGAAACCTTTATAAGTATTTCTTGCTGAAATACTTACAACCTTACTAGTTGTCTCTCTCTCTCTCTAAACCCTAAACCGAGAAACCCTCTCGATCTTTCAAAACTTTTGAATACAAGAGAAGAGGAGTGTTACAATAAATGAGACCAAACAATAAACGAGACTAAGTCCTTAGAAGTAACAGAATTTAAGCTCAAAAAGGATTACACACTAAGAAATATTGAAGAAATAAAAATAGTGTGTTTAGATTAAATCAAGTGTTTAATACATTCGCTGTAGGTTCATCAATTGCACGACTGTTTTTCTCTTCCTTTTTAACTTCAGTATTAATAAGACTTGAAGAGAGCCATTGAGCTGGTAGGTGAATTTAAAAATTCGTCATTAAGGCTCTTCACCTGCCTCATTGAATGTTTTTGTATGTTATCATTAAATGTTTTTGCCAGTTATTGTACTTAAGCTAATAGGCGGCTTCTTTACTTTTTTTGATGGGCAATTCCTATCTTACAAAGGTTTGACTTGCTTTTCCTACAAATAGAATGTTAGTTCAAACAAATAACACAAGTATCTAAATGGATCAATTGGAATGTGTGTTGGGTCAACTTAAATTTAAATAGTTTTTGGCCATTGGTACACTAATGTGAGTATGAGTTGACCTCTGTGAAGTTTGGGTTGATCAATGTTGTGCGTTGGTCAACCTAAAATTGTATTTGGTTGACCTGCTAAGCTTACAGATCATTAGATTTTGATTAGTTAAACAAAGCACATGTCATCCAATTTTGAGGAGTCAAACAAATGATTAAAGTACACGTCATCCTCAACTGTAAGTGAGTCAAACTTAAGAGCATATTGGTTAATTAAAGAAGGATTAGGTTGGCCGTTTGAGTGAGACGGGTTGGCCGTTTGCCTTGATAGGTCGATTGATAGCGAAAAGTGGGGGCAATTGATAGTGAACAGCGGGTTAACCAAAATGCTTGGCTGGTTGATCGAAATTGAAGAGTAGGTCGACCGATCTTGAAGAATGGGTCAACGGAAAACGAGAGAAGGGTCAATCGATAGAGAGAGCGGGTTAATCGATAGCACAAGAAGAATAGGCTGCTTGTCGGGTCAGCCAAAGCCCTTTGGTGGGTCGACCAAATAGAGAGGACGGGTTGGTCGAAGGTATAAGAAGGGTTGACCATTGGGTTTGACCGGTTGACCATCGGTGCTTGGTGGGTCGATCGTTGTGAAGCATGGGTCAGCCTTGGATCACATGTCTCAAGTTTGATCTTATTTACTTTGTAATAGTCATTTAAGTAAATGTCCACATTTTACATTTGACATTTTACATTTCCATTTTCTTAAAATATTATATATAAATAAGGAAATACCCTCATTTAGATTCAATAAAAATAGTTTTAAAACTAATTCCTTAAGGATAAAAATCAACTTTCCCTTCAAAGAACAAAATTTCGGTTTTGATTTTTGGATGAGTTTTGTTCAAATGGTTAATGACTCAGAAACTAGGTTCTAACCTAATTGATTCATGAGTAACAAATGCCACCATTTTTCGTTCTCATTTTCTTAATATTTTAAGCACTCATATTTTTGAGTATTCAATTTCTGACTAGTTGGTCAAATATGGACTTTCAATATTCTAAAGTGCCTTACTTTTTATCCAGCTTTCTTGCCTAAGTAATACTATAATTGCTCCATGTTATGGGACTGTGAACTTATTCTTCAATAATCTATGTTATGGGACTGTGAACTTATTCTTCAATAATCTAAATTAGTAAACTTTGTGTCGACTGACCTCATGCATTTTGTCCATGTGCATTGTTACATTTTCCTTATAGTGAGTTAACTACTGATAGCGATATTTTTATACACTTGAATTATTTTATTTTATTTTATTTTATTTTATTTTATTTCAGACTTTATTTATGACTTTTAGAACTATTTTTAGGTTTTATTTCATGATTTTATACTAATTATTTTCATGGATTTTATTTTAAGATTATTGGGTTTGTTTAAGGATATTGGACTTCACACACAGTTATTAATATTTTAGACATAACTTTCGGTTCTGATGTCTGATTGACCTGATTTTTGTTGGGTTCGAATGAAGACTTCAAGGCCTACAAATCTTATGAAGATCTCAGAGGCTGGGTCAGACTAAAAGATACTTGAAATTTGTGTCGAATTTATTACAATGTTGGAAATCAAGGCCCATGAACTCTAAAAGCCCAAATCCAAGTGAAACATCAAGTTGTTATGAAGACCCACAAATTTTTAGTCATTGAGGACTCTTAGGATTTAAATTATAAGAAGGAAACATCCTTTTCACTTAGGGGAGAGTGGAGAAACCCTAGCAGCCTCTCATTGGACAGATTCTTCTATATAGGGATGTTTTCTTTACTTTTCTTGTTTTTCTTTATCATGTCTATTCAGATTTTTTATTCATAGAACTCGATAAATTCTGTTTTTTGATTAATAACATGGTTTGATTCATTTTTTTCCCTTAAATCTTTATTGGCATGTTCTTTATTTGATGAGATTTTATTATTAAACTTAATGCTTTATTCGTAAAGGACCCTATGATTTGATGATTTGTGATTACATGTATGAGATTAAGAGAAGATTGCATGAAATCTGACCAATACAATAAAATTCATATAGGGTTATGAGATCGACGGATGATTAATTCTGTGTGTGAGGATATAAGGGGAAACCTTAGATTATAGATATTCCATAGATTTTAATGCAATCGTCTTAATCAAGATTGCATGACCATTGGATTTTGTTAGTCAAATTAGGATTTCATTGCATGACCATTGAGTAATCTAATTTAGGGAAGTTTGCCACCATCAAGAATGAATCTTTAGTCAATAATTTTTAAGAGATTTGAAAGATTTTGATCGTGTGAAAATATTAGAGACAGATGAAATCGATATTTTAGTGTTTTATAAAACTAGGGTTTTTGTCTATCAATATTTCTATTTTTAATATTTTCATAGTTTTAATATTTTTGCTATCTTGAATCGTTCGATCCAATTTAGATAGTGTATTTTATATTTGGTAATACATAATATCCTCGTGGGATCGATACCTATTCTGCACTATATTCAACACTCGACTAGGGTATACTTGTCCAAAATCGTGATACACCTAAATCACATAACAAGTTTTTGGTGCCGTTGCCGAGGATATTCATGCATATCAATAAAAGTCATCTTGTTTGAGATTGAACATTTTTTTTTTTATTTCTTGTCTCTTTCTTGTTCTTGGTAAATAAAGTATACAGATTTTAGAGTTTTTTATATATTTTTTGCTTTTTCCATATAGAATTAGGTTTTTTAGGGTTTTTTTTCGACTGTTTGAAAACGGATTAAGAAATTAGGGCAAATGACCACTTATTTCGAAGGATTTCGGCCTGCTGAACAAAACCCGTGGCTTTAGCTATAGACACGGCCCTATTTTTGTCAAATTCCGTGATTTTCATATGATTTTCTATTTTTTTTTGTTTTTTTGTGAATTTTTAGAATTTTCCGATTGTCTTCTTGTGTATCTTTTTGTATTATTTTGCTGTGTTTTTGTAATTTCTACATTTATCTAGATAATATAGATTTTTTTGAGTGTTTCTTGCATTCGGTTTTGAAGATTGAATTTTGTGTTATTTTTGGTATCTGTACAGTGCATATTGCAATCCAAGAGTCTTGATCTAGTTGATTTTGATTCTGAGATTGAGAGAACTTTACGAACCATTTATAGACAAGTTAGGGAAGTCAAGGGAGAAGAAACAATGGTTCATGAAAATAGAGCAATGAGAGAGTATTCGATACCTAGATTTCAAGACATTCAGATTAGCATTGTGCGACCCACTATAAAGGTAAACAATTTTGAATTGAAACCAAATCTCATTGGGATGGTACAAGCAGATCAGTTTGGTGGTGAAGCATTCGAAGATCCAAATAGCCACTTGAAAAATTTTCTTGAGATTAGTGACACCATTAAGCTAAATTGAGTCAGCTCCGATGCCATCAAATTAAGGTTATTTCCTTTCTCTCTTAAGAGAAAGGCGAAGGTATGACTAAACTCTTTTCCTGCTAATTATTTCACAACTTGGAAAATTCTTTTTTAGACATTTTTAGTTAAATATTTTTCACCTGGTAAGATAGCCAAACTACGTAATGACATTACTAGTTTTAGGCAATCTGAGGGTGAGTCTCTATATAATACTTGGGAATGGTTTAAGGATTTGATTAGAAGGTGCCCACATCATGGTATTCTTGACTGGTTGATTTTGTAAATTTTTTATGATGGTCTTTTAAATTCTGTCAAAATTACCGTAGATGCTGCTGCAAGGGGTGTTTTTATGAGCAAGTCATATAATGAGACAAGGTCATTATTGGATAGTATGGTTTCCAACCAATATGATTGATATAATGAGAGTGAGATTCCTAGGCAAAGTGTTGGCATGCATGAGGTTGATAGTTTTAGCATGCTCAATGCTAAAATTGACTCTTTGATTAATTGTATGAAAACTAATCAACTTAATGTTGTGTCTAACCAGATCTTATATTATGATTATTATGGTGATTCTACTCACGTATCTTTTGAGTGTCCACAGATGCAGCAAGTAAACTATATTTCTAACTTTGGTAGACCTCAGGATAACCCTTACTCCCACATGCATAACCATGGATGGATGAACCATATCAATTTTTCATGCAGTCAAGGAGAACCATAGAGAGTGAATCCACTAGATTTTTATTTAGGGAATCCACAACCAAGAGAGACTAAGGCATCATGGGAGTTGGCAATTAAACGTTTGGTAACAGCAACAAATGAAAGGTTTGAGAGGCTCGAAAATAAGATTGATAAATTGACTACGCCTTTCATTCTTATGTGCCACATAGATTATCAAGTGACATTGAGAAGAACCCTAGAGAACATGTTAATGCAATCTCATTGATAAGAGGAAAAGAATTACAGGAAGTACCAAATCCATCCAAGAATGAAGACGATAAACAAGAGACAAAGAAAGAGATCCAAAAGCCTACGAATGAGGAGGCTAAGACACTAGATTCTAAATAGGGATGTATTTTATATTTTAGTGATTATAAACCCCCTGTTACTTTTTTTAGGTATCTTTTACGTGCAAAAGTAGAATTTGAAAAATTTTTAAAAAATTACACATTAATATTCCTCTTTTAAATATCATCAAACAGGTGCCGAGATATGGGGAATTCCTCAAGGAAGAGATCACTAACAAGAGAAAACTTGATGAAATTTCAAAGGTCAAGTTTATATATGAGAATGCGATAATTGACAAGAGAAGGACAAAGGTATGATATGATGCAATAAATGGATATATTGTGAAGATTTATGAGAAGAAAAGAAATTGCTAAAGAGGAAGTTGCAAGTTCACCGACTTAATCAGAGGAGTTTTTTTGTTCTCTTCTCTTGATCTTAGATTGATTTGTATTATGGACAATATTTGGATTAAGTGTGGGTGGAGAAATTGCATTTTGATTTTTAGGTGTTTTATTTATTTCATTTTGATTTTTACGACATTTTTTTTTAGGAATTATGACATTTTTATTTAGAAATCTTGATTTTTGCTGAATTTTTTAAGTTTTGAAAAAATATTTCTAAGCCAACTAGATTTTCTCAGGTTTTCTAGTTCTTATATATTATTTGTCTTGAATTGGGTTGCATGATAGATGATTGATATTAGTAGTTATTTGGTACATAAGTGGTTATTCATTTTTTTATGGTTGATTTGAAGGATAGACATGCAAAATTTAACACCAAATTTACCTTAGTGAGGATTTAAGTTTTATAGAGTAATTTTTTACTTTCATCATTTTTCTTGTTGAACGTATATCGCACATAATTTGGTCATTCTAGAATTTGATTTATTATGCATTTTGAGACCATATTCTTTGATTTTCATGCACCAAAATGATTAAAACACTTAGGTTTACGCACTTTTAGTTTTCGAAAAATACCAACTCAATCATTTTACCTCTTAGTTACCCCCTTTGAGTTTAGACCTTTTCTTTCATATATTACCCACACCATTTACCCTATGACCTTTTCTTTCTAACCCCAGATTTTGAACCCGAATTTAATAATGTACTTATAGTTGATAGCATAACATTATATTTTTAGCTATTATTGTTTTATTTGAATTTTATATATGTTTTTAGTTATTGTCATGTTGATTGAGTTAAAAAACAAAAAGAAAGAGGAAAAAAACAGCAAAAAAATGATGAAAAAAATGAGAAATAAAAGAAAAGTGCTAGTTGAAGGGAAAAAAAAAGAAAAAAGAAAAAAGAAAAAAAGGGAAAAGAAAAAGTTAAAAAATAGAGAAAAAAGAAAATCAGAAAAAATATTTTTCATTCTTGATATTGTTCACTCTTATAGTGAAACGACTTTACCTTGTTTTTTGCTTTGAATAAGTGATTTATCACATTGTTTAGAGTTAGTATTTTCTTTGTCTTGATGTAACAATGCCATGTCTTGATATTTAGGTACACTTTGTGAATCATTTTAACCATACATCTTACCCTATCCCTTACCTTAACCCCATTATAACCAAATAAAATACCTTTTGATTGGTGTGTAGATTTCATATATAAGTGGTGGAGATTTGATATATAAGCAAACTTATGGTAATGTCATCTCATTGTATTGATTTGAGTGATACACGCACCCTTACATGAAATGAGTGCTTTGACTAGTTGATTAGTATCTTCTTTCATTTTATTGAATAAACCAATTGTAAGGTTATTTGAATCTTGCATTTTTCTTAATTTTGATGAGAATATATGAGATGCAATAGTTTCTATAGTGCTGGACACTACAAAACATTGATTGTCTTGATTGTAATTACGGCTTGAACTTGTCATATACATGGTTAGGGATTGGGAAGGTTGAATTGATTTTGGAGAAAATTTATTCTTGTTTGAGGACAAATAAATATTCAAGTGTGGGGGTATTTGATAGTGATATATTTATACACTTGAATTATTTTATTTTATTTTATTTCAGACTTTATTTATGACTTTTAGAACTATTTTTAGGTTTTATTTTGTGATTTGACACTGATTATTTTTGTGGATTTTATTTTAGGATCATTGGGCTTGTTTAAGGATATTGGATTGTACAGATAACTATTAATTTTTTGGGCATAACTTTCTGTTTCGATGTCCGATTGACCTAATTTTTGTTGGGTTGGAAATAAGACTTCAAGGCTTACAAATCTTATGAAGAGCTCAGAGGGTGGGTCAGACTAGAAGATACCCGAAATTTGAGTCGAAGTTACTGCAGTGCTGGAAATCAAGGCCCATGAGCTCTAAAAGTCCAAATCCAAGTGAAATATCAAGTTATTATGAAGGCCCATGAATTTTTATTCATTAAAAACTCTTAGGATTTAAATTATAAGAAGGAAACATCCTTTACACTTAGGGGAGAGGGGAGAAACCCTAGTAGCCTCTCCTTGAATGGATTCTTCTATCTAAGGATATTTTCTTTACCTTTCTTGTTTTTCTTTATCATGTCTACTTAGATTTTTTCTTTTTAGAAATCGATGAATTCTGTTCTTTGAGTAATAACATGGTTTGATTCATTTATTTACCTTAAATCTTTATTGGCATGTTCTTTATTTGATGAGATTTTATTGTTGAATTTAATGCTTCATTCGTAAAGGGCTCTACGATTTGATGATTTGCGATTACATGCATAAGATTGAGAGAAGATTGCATGAAATTTGACCAATATAATAAAATCCATATAGGGTTATGAGATCGACAGATGATTAACTCTGTGTGTGGGGATGTTAGGGGAAATCCTAGATTATAGATATTCCATAGATTTTAATACAGTTCGGTCTAATTAAGATTGCATGACCATTGAGTTTTGGTTAGTTGAATTAAGGTTTCATTGTATGACTATTGGGTGAATCTAATTTAGAAAAATGTGCAATCATCAAGAATGAATCTTTAGTTAATAAATTTTAAGGGATTTGAAAGATTTTGATCGTGTAAAAATATTAGAGACAGATGAAATCGATATCTTAGAATTTTATAAAATTAGGGTTTTTGTCTATTAATACTTTTATTTTTAATATTTTTGTAGTTTTAATATTTTTGCTATTTTGATTCGTTCTGTTCAACTTAGATATGGTATTTAATATTTAGTAATACATAATATCCTCGTAGGATCGATACTTATTCTGCACTCTACACAACACTCGACTAAGATATATTTGCCCGAAATCGTGATACACCTAAATCACGTAACAACTACTCCATCTCTGAGTTTCATATGTGTGTCTTTTATCATTCTTATCTCATTCTATTTTCCTTCAAATTGATCTTACATTAGTTTAACCCATTTTGCTTATTATCAAACTTAGACTTTGCTTATTATTAAATCTAGTGTTGTTCATCGTAATCGATTCTATTACTTAGGACCTAAACATATTGAAAGATATCACTTCATAAGAGATCGACCTAGTTTTGTTCATCATCAAAACCTATAAATATTCCAACAAAATCCTTGACGCGTGGCCTTGTTAGCGAGGTTTCAAGCGCCTAAGTGGTTACCACCTACTCCTTTGTGGATTACTCTAAGAATATGATAAGGGTGAGTAAGAAATTTCTTATAAAGGGTCCCATTGATGATGGCGTAGTGTGTAGCCTTGTGTTTTACTTTTGCCACTTCTTGCAATGATTCTGGTAGTTATTTATGCCTCAGGTAGGCTTGTATAGGATCCTTCTCACTTGGCGAGTTATTTGCTGATAGAATCAGCTCAGACTTATCAATGGTTCAGTAGGGGAGACTCTCGGTATCAACTATTCGGCTGATGCCAACACTCTCCAAACTTATAAGTTTGGAGAGTGTGTCGGCTTTGACATTTTCTGATCTGGGGATCTGTTGTATGTCAACTTTATTGAATTGGTTCTTCAGTTCTCGAAGTTTAACTAAATATTGTGTGGTGTGCAATTTTTAAGCAACAAATTTAGACAAGTATATGTTAGTCAAATGTTGTGTATAGATATAAGATTAAGTATCGTTCCCACGAGAATTTTTTATATTACTAAATATGAATTAACCTAATCTAAGTTGGACAAATCGAATTAAGATTTTGAAGAAAAACTAAAATTAGAATATGCAAACTCTAGATGATGAAAAACAAATTTGATGAAAACCTTAGGACATCTATTTCATATATTTTTAACCTTTTACATGGACGAATCTTTCAAAACCCCTTTAAGTTAATTGGTTAATGATTAATTGTTGATGATGACAGACTTCCTCTAAATTAGATTCATCCAATAATCATGTAATGAAACGCTAATTTATCTAATCAAAATCCAATGATCATACAATTTTGATTAAGTCAAACTGCATTAAGTTTTATAGAAAATCTATATTCTAGGGTTTCTACTAAATTCCCACACATGAAATTAATCCAATGGTCATACGCATAATCTCATATAAATTTTATTATTTGGTTTAATCTCCTGCAATTATATTAGTCATGCATGTGTTCAATCTTGAATCATATAATACGCAGGTCTAAATGTTTTGAAGCATTATGAACTACAATAAAATTTCATCAAACAATAATCATATCAATAAATCTTAAGGGAAATAAATAAATCATGCCATGTAAATAATAAAAAAATAGAATTCATCGATTCCTAGGAACAAAAACAATTAGCTAGATACTGAAAAGAAAAACAAAAATAGAATAAAAGTCATTACAACCCTTTTTAGCATGAGAATGGATATAGAGATCATGCGGTACGGAGGTGGATGCTAGGGTTTGTAAATTGGTGGAGGGAGTAGTCAAATAAATCGGGTCGTGAATCCGTGTATATTATCTGCCCTAGGGGTTGTTATATTTATAGGACTAAAAACTTAAAAGAATTTGGAAACTTAAACTTTTTGGAAACTTGGTATTTGACTTTGATTTGGAAACTTATTGTCATTGTGTGACAAGAATCTCTAACTTTCCCAAAACTTAGAAACTTTTTCTTCCTTGAATTTGGAAACTTATGAAATTTTTAGTAATTGAATTCCGAAATTATATCACTAATATGTGCTTAATAGTTTCCTTTTTCAAGATGGATTCCTTTCTAAGCACTACAACAACTTTGGCCCAATTTTCGAACATGCTTCTGCTTGAGTCAGCCTCTGGACTCTTCACAAGATTTGTAGGTCACGAAGTCTTCTTTCGAACACACAAGAATCACCTCAGTCAGACATTGGAGCAAAAAATTATATTCAAAATATGACTGCTACTTATCCAGTCCAAAAATTAAAAAGTAAGCTCAATATTTCCTAATTCAATACCCACAAAAGAAATTAGTATAAAATCATAAAATGTGGTTTAAAACAATCCTAAAGTTCATAAACAAATATTAAAAAAATATAATTCGAGTGTATAAAAATATTACTATTATTATGCCATCATGAGCTATTTTGCTTCATAAGTTCCTTCAATTTGTTTGACCACAAGCTAGCTGTCTGTGAATACTTGGATGTCCTAGGCTCCCAATGAGGTTGTGATTTGTAGTCTTGTTAAGAGCGCTACATATCTGGCCTGATTGTGGTTGTTTGGAAATTAAATTGGAGTGCATAATTTGCTTTGAAATCATCGGGACCTATGAGGATGACTCCAGTTCCACTTCCCAACGAGTTGGAGGATTTGTCTATGTATAGTGTTTAGGCTAGAGTCATGCGTCCTTCTTGGTGATCCATAAGAGGCTTCTTGATAAGAGTTGGGAGTGTGTATTTGAGGATAAAATCGGCTAGAGCTTGACTCTTGATGGCAAGCCTCAGTTGGTACTCGATGTCAAATTCACCAAGCTCCAGACTCCATTTGATGAGTCAGCCCGAGGTGTCTCTTTTTTGCAGGATCTACTTCAGTGGCTGGTCAGTCAGTACCACAATGGTAGGCACCTAAAAATAAGGGCAGAGGTTTTGGGCAGTTATGACGAGAACAAAAGCCACCTTCTCAATGGGCTTATAATTGATTTCTGATTCTTGGAATACTCAGCTGACATAGTATATGGGCTTTTGTACAGCGTGACCCTGTCTTACTAGTACACAGCAAAGAGCTTGATTAGAAATAGACAAATAGAGGCAGAGTTTCTCACAAGGGATAGGCCGAGAGAGTAATAGGGGAGACGAGAGATACTCCTTGAGTTTATCAAAGGTTGCTTAGCATTTTATTAACCACACACTTTTTTGAGACTTCTTCAATGCATCCAGGAAGGGCTTGTATTTCTCTCCTATTTTTGACATGAACAGTTTCAAGGGTGTGATCCACCCTATGAGGCATTTTATCTCTTTTAGCGATCTAGCCAATGCTATGTCGAGAATGGGTTGAATCTTCTTCGGGTTGGCTTCTATCCTTGGTTGGTAATTAAGAAGCCCAAGAATTTGGTCGGATTCATCTTCATGTTATAGCATTCCAGTGTCTGGAATGTCTTTTCAAGATCCACCACGTGGCTTTCTAGGCTAGTGCTCTTAACGAGAGTGTCATCTACATAAGCTTCCATATTTCTACTTGGCTGCTCACTAAAGACTTTACTGACAAGTTGTTGAAAGTTTCTCACGTGTTCTTTAGGCCAAATATCATGACCTTGTAGCAATAAGTGCCGAACACCATAATAAAACTCATCTTTTCTTCATCTTTCGGGGCCATGTACACTTAGTTGTAATCAGAATATGTGTCCTTAAAGCTTAAGAGTTGGTGACTCAATGAGTTGTCCATAAGCTTGTCCATGTTGGGAAGTGGATAGCTGTCCTTGAGGCATGCATTGTTAAGATTTGTAAAGTCAACACACATCATCGCTTTCTTTACTATTACCACGTTTGTTAGCCATTTGGGGTATTTCACTTCTCGAATAAAGTTTGCCGCTAGTAACTTTTGTACTTCTTCTCATATTACTTATTGGTATTCTAGCATAAACACCATCTTCTTCTATTTTACAGACTTGCAGCTTGGATTTACTATTAACTTGTGTATGATAACTGAGGGGTGTATTCTTGGCATGTCTTTGAGTGACCACACGAAGACGTTAGAGTGTTTCTACAAATATTCTGTTAAAATGCTTTGAAGGGGAGTCGACAGATATGCTCCGATTTGAACTATCTAACTAGAAACATCAGTGATCTGAAACTCGACCACTTCGTCATTGGATTTAGGTTTTTCAGATTGCTCAATATCATCTTTAAATTCCACGGTGTCCATGTGAGTGTTTTTCCTTCCTCCCCATACATGGAGGTACTTTGGGGATTAGAGTCGCAATTGGGCTTCCCAACGTCCAAGGGTGTTCTAAACTTGATCTTCATATACCTGGTGCCTGGCAGGGCTTTTAAGCTATTTAGGCTAGGACTGCTCAAGATGGCATTGTAAGAAGATGGCAGTTTGACCATACAAGATGGTCTCAGTAGTAGCATGGTTGGGTGGTGTCCCCAAGGTTATAGGAAGTGAAATAGTGCCTTTGGGGTACAGCTACTCATTGGAAAGTCCTTTCAGAGATCCGATAAGAGGTTTAAGATATGTTCGATAAATGCCCATTTGGCAAAAGGTATCCTAATAGACGTGATTGCAATCTATCCTTTGATTGACTAAAATTCTCTTTATGAGGTATTGGACTATTTTAGTGGTGATGGCGTGTCGGCTCAAGTCAACCCCTTCTAAGTCATCGTCCTCGAAACTGATTATTGGTCTTCTTTTTTTCAGTTTCGTGTTGATAGGAGAAAGAGGGCATAAGTTTTCCGGGGCAAATTAGTCTTCATTTGCATGGATGGTGCCAATCTGTTAAAGCCAAAATCGACTTCGTAGAAGGTCATCCTCCTAGCTGGAATGGGAAACCGATGATGCTTGGTGTTCTGTATCTTCATAGATGGTAAGTCCTATATAAAACCTATCGGAGGTGGCCTCAGTAGAGGAGGTTTCGACATTCAAGTTAGAAAGAATGGTAAAGGAAGAGATTGAGCACTGTATAATCTTCTATGCTGTATCCTGGCTAGTTGCTTGAGCTAAATATATAGCATGAATGCATGGTAAGTACCACAAACATTTAGGGGTATAGAAACCTTAGTTTCCTTGTAGAGATCATTGAGAATCTTTCGAGATTGTAGGGACTATAGTTAAAGATCTTTAAGGGGTTTAGAATCTTGTTGATTAAAAGAAATTCAAGTTCCCATGGAGATTCGTTTCCTTATTGAGAAAGGTTTCCCCAAGACTAGGAGAGGTTTGTTTTGTTAGAGATTTCCTTCTTTATTGGATAATCACATGTTAGAGTTATCGCATGACGGAAATTACTTCCATATTAATAGAGAGTATCTAACGAAGAGGGGGGACAACCAAGAAATCTGAAGACTGGGAGTTAGAATGACCAAGAGGCCCAGGGACCGAGAAAAAAGACAGTGACTGAAAGGGTCTTATTGAGAGACTTGGACCTAGAGGGTGGTTTTAGCTAAACGGGAATCAAGGGTGAAAGGGTGTTTATTGTTTACTGAGAGAGGTTTGTGGGCTCAATGATTGTAGGCTTGCTAAGGTTCTATGGTAATGGGCCGTCAGACCATGTACCATCAGTAATCAATCCCAGACTTACGGCTATAAGTGGCATTTGAATTTCTTCCTACGACAAGCATAAGCGCTTTGGTCATCCATCTCCGTCTATACTTCAAGACTTACCACTACTTATCCATCTTGCACCTTAAATCATCTGCCTCCACTCTATCTAACAGTTGTCAAGGCAATAAAAGTCATTAAACTATCTTTCAGCATTTACAGTTTATCCAGCAAAAAGCCATGGTACATAATCTATATAGATGTTTGGGGGCCTGCTTCTCTTATCTTTGTTGATGATTTTTATTTATTATACAATTTTCATTGATCATTTTGCTAAATACTTTTGTATTTTTCCCTTAAAACAAAAATTAGATTTATATACCTTATTTCCAGAATTCAAAAACCTGGTTGAAAACCACTTCAACACCAAAATCATTTCTATGCACTCCGATGAGGAGGGGAATATGAAAAGCTGAAAAAATTCTTCTCCTCCCATGGTGTCAGCGATCTTTAAACCCCTCCTCACACTCCTCAATATAATTGAATTACAGAGCGTCGTCATTGGCACATTCTGAAAAACTAGTCTCACCTTACTCCATTAAGTATCTCTTCCTTTAAACCTTTGGCGCTTTGCTTTTCAAACTACTCCCTACCTAATAAACCGCATGCCCACCCCAATTTTGAATCTCTGATCACCATTTACAGTTTTTTTCAAAACTTAACCTAATTACACTAAATTTCATGTCTTGGGCTGAAACATAAACTAGATTCATGGTTTAAACCTTACATTGTCCTTGGTTACGCAGATCACCTAAGTGCTTACAAATGCTTTGAGCCTACGACAAAGCATCTTTTTTTTTCAAGACATGTAACACTGAGACACAAAAAAGGGGAGAGAAGAGAAGAAAAGTCAAACCCTCACTTTTATTTTACTCTCTTTCTCTCTCTTCCTTCGCCACTTTCTCACTCTTTTACTCGAGAACCCATTCCCTCTCCCATTCTCTCCCTCTTGGCTCACTCTCTCTCTCACCCTCTCTCTTTGCTCTCTTCAAGAGCAATCAAGTTAAAGCAAAAACCCACATGTTAAGACTTCTAAAACTCTCAACAAAATCATTGGAGATTGGGTCTAGTGAGAGAAGTGAGTTTTCTAGAGACAGAAAAACTTAGGGTTTTGGTGTAATTCAATGAGGGGGCAATCGGTGGTTTCAATAGATGTAATTTTTCTCTCTTAACTTATGATTGAGTTGTTCTTGTTTGAAATTATAATTTATGTTAAAATTTGAGATTTTATAAAGAGGGAAAGTTTGGGTGTAACTCGACTTGTGAACTAAATTTGTGACTGTATTTAAGATAATCTTCTCCTTTTAACTAAATTTGAGTTTCTTTATCATGTTTTTGAATTATTATGTCGAGATGGAAAGGATTAAGTTTGGGGGTTTAGGCCTAGAATTTGTATAATGATGAAATTGAAGGAAATGTTAAAATGGAAGATGATTTCTCTAGGTCTATTATGTTTATTAGAAGGAATTGAACATGGATTTGAAGATGTTGGAAATCTTGGGTTGGGAAAATTTAGGAAAAAACTAACTAACCTCAAATTCGATTTGTGATTAATGGTAAAATGGTATGTATTGCCTTAGGTTAAGACAATTAAAAGTTTAGTGTTGACTTTTTAAGAGATGAGTGATTGCATGGTTACACTTAAATAAGAAAAATAGTTTTATTGATTTTCTAAATGATTTTCAAAACATGTGTTTATGTATTTTAGTATGTGTGGAATATCTCAAGAATTGAATTTTGAACTCCTATGCATCTTATAAGTTTTGAATGAAGCTATATTGACTACTATTGAGCAATTGTTAAATTCATGGCACGCGAAATAGATTTATGAATTTTGTGAAATGGTAATATGATTAGCTTGGGGGAGAAAAGCCTAAACTCTGAAAAATGATTAGTTATTTCCCTTCACGACACGATTCGATAGGGTGACATGGCGGGGTTAGTAGACCATGGGATATAGTCGAGCACGTATAGTACATTCATAGCTAGATATTATAAATAAGGTCGTGGGATAGTTGATTATACACCAATGAAACACCAAAGCCAAAGTCAAGGATGACAGTATTTGCGAACTTAAATTACTAAAACCCTTAGTGGTCCCATCCTAAATCGTGGTAGACTTTTGTCAGGAACAATAATTTTAGTTGCCTAATGTTTAGAAAATACGAACTTGTTGGATTTAATTTGATATTGAATGATAATGATTATGAAATCTATTTATTACTAAATGATTTTGAGATTGACACGATGATTTGAATTATATATGTTTGATATATTCACCTCACAAATCCTATTTATATACAACATACATATCACTCACTCGGTATTATTTATGTTCACCTCTCCTACTTTCATTTTTACAGAGGAAGCTTAGTTGAGACTTATTGGTTGCCTAATGTCAAAATCTAAGAAGTTTATTCTGTCAGACCCCTTGGATACTAGCCTTCTTTTGATTTGAGGTATTAGTGGATTTAAATGGAGTCAAACTTTGTTACTATTTTGAAAACCTATTTTATACTATGCCCATTTGAGTTTGGGATTTGGATATGGTTTTGTAGACTTAAATTGAGATTTTTCGTTTTGGTTGGCTTATAGAATAGTTTGTGATGGTTTGGAAATTAGATTTGGATGGCCGGGTTGGCCCTTTGATATTTAGATTTGAAATGAAAGGTCGTGATGGCCTATTGGTGACACTATAAAAGAATGGTGTTTCGGCGACATATTTTGTGAAAAAATTTTGTGAAAAGTTTATCGCTAAAAGTATTAGTGATGAATTCAGCAACAAACGTAGGTTCGTCACTAATAGCTCATTGCAAAATTTAGCGACGAACATTTTAAATTCATCATAAAATCTATCGTTCAATTTTGCAACGAGCTTTGTTCTGTCGCAAATTAGCAACTAAAAAATTTGTCGAAAAATTTGCGAAAAAAAATATTTCATCCCAAATTTTGCAATGAATATTTTCTAGTCACAAATTTTGTGATGAATAAAAATTAGTTATAAAATTTGTGATGGAATGGTGTTCGTCGTAAAATTTTATCGCTAATTTTATCACAAATTTGCCCCCAAATTAGCAACAAACATTTTGCGACGAATTTAGTGATGAATGGTTGCGACGAACTTAGCAACAAATTTTTGTAACAAAATTAGCGACGAATTTGGTGACAAATTTTTATAACAAATTTAGCGACAAATTTTTATGACGAACTTAGCAATAAACTTTTATGACGAATTTAGCGATAAAATTAGCGATAAATTTGAAAAATTAACAAATATAAAAATTTAGTGATGAATTTAGTGATGAATTTTGCGACGAATTTAGAAATTAGCAACAATTTTGTGACGAATCTGCAAATTTTGCGACAAAAATTAATTGTATTGGCATATTTTAAAAATTTTTCTCTGTATATCCTGTTTATGTTCATCCATATAACATCCAATATCATCATACAATAATGTCAAATATCTAACAGCCATCAATATCAAAATTCTCCTGTCTCTGCTCATCATGCAACTAACCATCCAACAACATCAGCCAGTTAATGATTCAATATTATCAAACAATAATGCTAAACATCCAATAGTTATCAACATCAAATTTCTCTTGTCTTTGCTCATCCATGCAACTAACCATCCAACAACATCAATCAACTAATGATTCAACAACAATAACAAGTAATCATTTAAACCATATATTATAAAATAAGAACAATTCAAGAGTCTTAATGTTCAAATATAACAATCACATTAACAATGTTTATTGTTTAAACAACTATGTTCAAATATAATCATCAATAATAAGAAACAATATCAAGAGTCACCACCACCATCATCATCATCATCGTCATCGTCATCACCACCACCATCACCATCACAAGTATTATCATGAGGAGATAGATAAGGGAGAATCTGACTTGAACTTGGGACTAACTGAATATGCTGCAAGATGAGTCTTTGTTGTGCACATAGCTCTCTTAGTTTGTTGTCTCTTTACTCGTCTCTTTGCCTTTGTTGTACACATATCTCTCTAAATTTGTCGTCTCTTTGTGCCAGTAGGTCCTTCAAGTGGCTTACCTCTTGGGTCAATTGTATTATCTTCATCCTTATTGCTGGCGAGGTGGAGGAAGATGGATCAGTAGTTTTGCAAGTCCTGCTCAAAAAACCCATCCCAAATATTCTTCCTCTTTTTGTTTCACCAATTACCTCAAGTCATAGAGTCGTACTATCAACAGATGGCTCGCATGAACCAGCATCATCTCTACTACTCGAATTTCTTAGTAAAAGCTCTTCATATTTCTCCTGCATTATCATGAGAAAAATTAAAAGAAAATTAAAATTACAATATAATAAAATATTTAACACGATATGTTCTAGTTTATGTAAGAAATCATATAGATATTATTGAAATGTATGACAAATTACTATTGTCTTAGATATGCCTATATGTACACTTGTAAAGAATATAAATCTTAGGTAGTAAAAGAAAGTATTAAATTGTTTATCCTTTAACCCCAGGTGGAGCTCTTTATGTGATGTATATCTTAGGCTTTAAATGCTTATAATTTTTCAACAACTCTAATCAATTTAGAACCCTCCCTCCTTGTAAGAAAGACTAAACAATAAATTTCTAAATCAAATAGTTTCAATCATGCATACCTTATTAATTACATAGTAACAAATAACTTAAATACCATAAATAAAATCAAAACAAAAAGAAAAAACCCTAGAATGTCTACGTATAAGTAATAAAAAATAAATACCAAATCAACATTATCATTACAATTAAACAAGATATGTACAACAAGATAACATTATTATGATAGGTTCAAATATGTCCAATATCATCAAACAGAAATAGGATAATCCATGTAGTTGATAGATTAATAACCATAGAAGAAAGATGAATAGAATTTAACATAAACAAAGCTATATTTAAGGTCTCATATTTCAGCTGCACAAGTAATACTGACATGCAATTGAAAGTTTTTAAATTATATACAGTAGCTACTCTAGTTCTCTCCCTACTCTATGTCTTGTCTTTCTTTTGGAATATCCGCTTGAATGTGTATATGAATGATGGCTTGGTTCCCATTTCCTTGGCCTAAGAAAAAAACACTATTAAAAATAATGAAATAGTTAAAAAATAATTGAATTAAATAAAAAAATTAGTATTTTAACAAAATTACCAATCTATTTCTATACTCATCTACATTGATTGACCCTCCCGCACAAGTGGCAGATGATTCCCCGATATTACAAGATCGGTTCTTTCAGTTTTGCTCACTCCTTCATTTACTCTCCTCGAATTACCAAAAGTTCAAAATTTTGACCTAATTTTCTTTAGTGATGCAATTTGGCTTCTTTATGATGCATTTTGTATGATTCAACACCCATCAATGTGATGATCACAATTCTTGTTGAAAACTCTTCTTATCTCATTTTCCTCAATGTCATCCTAAGTGAACTGTCAACATAATAAATAAAAATACAATTAGCTCTATTAAAATTATAAACTTAGTTTCATATATAAACTAAAGGGCATAACTTATCTTAAATTCTTTCCACCATAACTCTTTTGTCTCTTATTGAGTGTTAGAGTAAGTCATCCAAACCCTTTCCCAATGGTTGTTTACTATTCTATTAATCTTGTGCACAATATATACAAAATTTGTGAATTTGTCTTAAAATTACAAACAAACAATGATAAGTAAATAAGATAGTTAAAAGAATCATATGTTACATGAATAAAAGAAACAATAGTGATGAAATTTTAAAATTTAATATTTACGAATCTCCGCAAAGGGATATCACTTGTCGTCTATCTTCTTCCCCCTCAAAAGTGAATGATGCACCAAAGGTGCAACTGAAGGGGACGGAGAAGGTGCATCAGTAGAAGGGGAAAGGGAAGGTGCGGCTGAAGGGGACCACGACACTGAAGGGGACTATGACACTGAAGAGGAAGGGACTGGTCTTCCATCATTAAGTCATTTATGTCTTCCACGTCGATACTATCAAGTATAAATGTTAGAACAATAGAGAAAATTAAAATTGCATGTTCATCAGATATATAATAAAGTACATGAAGAAGCTTACCATGTTTAAATTGACGTCCTAATCAGTATAGAGGCTCCCAGTACTCCAAAAAAATCGACTCTAGTGATCTATAAAAAAGAAGATAGTGTATCAGCGAATGAATGAAAGATAATATATAATAAAATCAATATCCTTATTGTCGTCTCCACTATCAGATTCATCTCCATCATGATCTCCGTCATCAGCGTCATGCTCATCATCTGTCTCAAAATTAGATTTTTCAATGTCATTCTCATGAATTTCACTTGGATCCACATCTATCGCTACTCCACATGGTTCTCATAATATTGGAATGTTATATTCCTCAGTTTGAATCATGTTGGTAACATCCTCTTATTGATATGTTATGTCTTCCTAGCGTTCCTCAACCTTTTCTCATGCTTTCGTTTTACAAACAACCCACCAATCAATTTTGTCACGTTTGAAATTAGGATATGATGCATAATATACTTGAATCACTTGTTGTGTTAACACAAACAATTCATATCTCTTATACAATTTTTTATGATTTATTTTGACTAAATTAAACTTTGGGTGCACCTTTATTTCTTTGATGGGGTCAAACCATTGGCATATAAATAAGACAACCCATAATTCTACTCCAGGATACTCTACCTTTAGGATTTCATCCAACAAACCATAAAAATCATCTTTGTATCCCATACAAGGGATGGCCCAACACATCTCACTATTCATTGTAATTTTTTCATTTTATATTTTTGAGTGTGAAAATTATACTCATTTATGAAATATGCTAGCCAAGTTCATACCTTTGATTTTGGATCCCATGATAGATGGATTAGCAATTCTTGCTCAACTTGAGCTTAATTACTATGAACCTGAAATAAAGTAAACGTGTTAATATATTTGTTAACTAATGATACATAAAATTTCAAGGCACTTACATATGTTTTGAATCATGTTGTAAATTCTTCATCGCACACATGATCAAACTAATTTATCAGTAGTTTAGAGAGTGAATTTTGAAAAATTCTACCATCAAAGAAGACGATTTATGTCACAAAATATTTGTGACACAAAGAATACATCTATTTCTGAATGTATATTAACTTGAAATATAACATCACTTCTGGACAGTTTAATAAAATATATGTATAGGCTACCTTCTATTCTTTACTAGTTAAATATCAATAGAGCTCTCATCATTTCTTCCCACTCTCTATCTCTTGCATTATGTGTGAGGCTCAAAATAGTATGAAACAAACGTTGTCACTTCCTCCATAACATATGCATTGTTAATAGAGATTTCAACCCATACCTTATTTTTCACTTTTTTCTTCAGATGATATAGGAATCTAATTGTAATAAAGTAAAGTATATCAGAAAATAATATATAATAAAGTTAGTAATTTGATATGCATTGAAAACGAAGTGTAGAAGATAAAAAATTCACCTTTCAAATGGATATATCCATAGAAATTGGATGGGATCTACAACTTTGGCCTCATAAGGTAAGTGAACTAAGAGGTATTCCATGGAATCAAAAAACGATAGAGGAAATATCTTTTTTAAGCTACATAGAATGATAAGAATATCTCTCTTTAACTTCTCCATACGTGATTCCCTCAACACTGTTGAGTAAATGTTATGAAAGAAAATATTTAACTTTGTAATGACACCTCGTACAAAATTTGGTAAAAGTTCTTTGAAAGCAATAAGAATTAGTTTTTTCATAAATATATGACAATCAAGACTTTTCAAACCAATCAACTTGTAACCCTTCAAATCAACACTTCTTCCAAGATTTGAGGCATAACCATCAGAAATCTCAATGATTTCAACCATTCACAAACATTCTGTCTTTGATCCTTATTTAATATGTAAATTGCCTTTGGTTTTTGTCCCTTACTATTTCTAGTGATATCCATTACTGAATTTATCACATTATCAAAAATATTTTTCTCAATGTGCATCACATTAAGATTATGATAAATCAGATGGGTTTTCCAATATGGTTGATCCCAAAATATACTTTATTTGGTCCATTTATGCATACTTTCATATCTATATGTTGATATACGTTTTCAATAACAGATGGAAACTAAAGCACTCACTCCCACTTTTGTTAACCAATTAATCTCAATGGAGGAGATGCTTTTTCAATTCTATTCTTAGTGAACTCTTTTTAATTCCTTTTAAATTTATGATTCAGTGGCAAAAATTGTTTATAGTAATCAAAATAACTTACCTTCTTACCCTGTTTCAATTTGAATGACTTTGATCTCTCCATATATATCAGATATTCTAAGATCCTAGTGGTACTCCATCCTAATAACATTACATAAGCTAGAAAGTCATTTATCACCCAAAGAAAAGTAACCTTCATTACAAACATCTAATCAGTATGGACATTATATGTAAAAACACATTTATCCCATAGTGGTTTTAATTCTGCAATCCTGGTTGCATATAAATATCTATTAATTTCTTCAGATTTTGTGAGCTAGCATGACCAACGTAAAAAACATATAGCATGTCTTCATGCCCATATGAGGTGAAAGATTATATGGAGTTAAGATAACTGGCCAATATGAATAAGTTTTTCATGATTTACTAAATGGAGCAAACCAATCAACACAGAGACCTAACCTAATATTTCGAGTCACTTTTGCAAACTTAGGATATGTTTTATCAAAATATTTCCATGTCTTTGTATCCAAAAGATAACACATTAACTCCTCTTCTGTTTCATGATTTACATGTCAAGTCATATGTTCAGTAGTGGCTTTAGAGCACAAAACCTTTGCAATCTAAGAGTTAAGGGCAAATAAAATATTTTTCTGTATGTTTTATACTGTTGATTATGACCTGATCTCCTATTACTCTTGTACCTACATTGGTTACAGAATTTATAAAATTCTGTATTTTTATTATCTCCCTAATAACATACAATAATCTCTGCATATATTAATCATTTCTACCAGAAGACCTAAGTCTTTCACCAGTTTTTCCATATTGTAGAAATCATTTGTTATGATGTGATTACAAGACAATACTTCTCTAATTACATGAACAATATCATTGAAGTAATCCTTAGATATATCATACTCTGCCTTGACATTTAACAGTCTTGTCGTTGTGATAACTTAGTGTGGCTGCACAACTAGCTCACGAAGGTTCATCTATAGCTCTCGATACTTTCTAAAATTGATTAGAGAAAAAAGTTTCATTATTTGTATTCTCATCAACACCTGTGACTTATATTTCCTTCAATGGTGATGCGCGACTAGTATACACTTGTTTAAATGTTGGAACCAAACCAGTACTTGCATGGTGCAGTTCAGGAACAAAATTCTGACCCCCTGCATCAATTACCATCCTCTGATATGGGTTCAATTGATCATAATAACTCTAATCCCCTCTAACTAAAAAATACATGTTTTTTTCAATATTTTTCATTAGATATAAACAGTTTATCGTGATGAGTCCAATTATAGTAATTCGGAGAAAAATCAAATCTACAAATATATTCCCTAATTTTATCACACTTATAAAATTTACCATTATCACACTTTCTACGCAGTCACTTTAACTTATTTTCATTCATAAACTCAACTTTATTATTAACAAAGTCAAAAAATTGTTCCAACTCAATAATAAACTCATCAGTTAAATCTTGATATTCAAGTAAATTCTTATTATACATTTAACCTCTATCTTCTGCACTTTCTCTACTTATAAATTTAGGATTTATAAAAAAAAAGAACAATAATTTGAATTTTAATCCTAACAATTGGAGTCGGCCATTTGAAAACAAATATGATATAGATTTAAAAAAAAAAAAGAAAATTGATTTAGTTTGTATGGATTCTCTTATGCCACTTATTCCTATCCAAGGCTATCATATCATCTAAACCCTTAACTATAATGTCTTTACGAATAATTTGTATCTAAGTTTTCAACAGTCTATTTTTATGTTTTACTAAATCTCCTATAATTAAATTTTCGATTCTTCTAATACAAGGTACTTAATTAAAGGTAAAAAAAAAAAGTTACCTTGCTTAGAAGGACGGTCCTATTCTCCTCTTGAATTTGATCACTGAAACCACAAAATTAATTAATATATTAGTATCACATATATACACTATTAATAAAATAAATCATATATGATATATTAATTTATAACAATACTAAATAATTAACATATAATAAAAAAATAATATAAGAAAACATTAACATGTATAAATAAAAGGAAAAAAATAAAAGTTACATTGCTTATAAAGAGAGTCTTATTCTCCTCTTAAAACAGCATGATATTTATATTTATATATATGTCATAATATAAGGAAATATTAACCTAAATTAATATTAAACTATTCTCCTCTTAGCCATAATAAAGTATTCTAAATAATTATAATATTATTTAAATAATAAGTTGAACAATTTATCTTCTTATAATATGATAGATTACTTATTTATATCAATTATCATATATCATTTAAACATATTATTAGCATTAAAAGATTAGGGTGGTAACATATTATCATAATTATAATGTTAATCATATTTAATATTTTCCAATATTATTATATAATGAATATTTACTATTGTTGCAATTTTGCATTATTTCTATTAACAATGACAATATATTATATTAGACATGGTGTAAATAGTATTATAAAAGTTATCAATATTGTAAGTATGATTCAGTAACATTGTTAATAATATTTATATAATAGTTTGTATGAAAATTAATTTATATAAAAATGAATATCTCAGTTGCTTGGATAGCTGCTTTTTTCTCCTATACTTGAGTTACCCGTCCAACCCAAACAAACACCTCTGTACCACAATCAAGTAAATAAAAATCATATATAAATAAAAGTAAAAAAAAAATAAGGGAAGGGATTCCTCCTAGTTGTTAATATCACTCATTTCCTTTCCTTTTTTTGGGAGAAAAAACGCAATAAACAACAACTTGCTACCATATTGGAACCATAAAATTTTGTGGTCCTCCCAACCTAGTATTGGGTCCAACGAGTGAGGCACATACGAACAAAATATAAAAAATACAAAAAAGAGCACACTTCTTGTCTTAAATATGAATTCTTAAACACCAAACCCCAAAAAATAGGAGGGGTACAACTAGTGAGAAAGTTTAAGAAGTTGGTTCCACAAAGCATGCAACTTAAGAAGTTAGGCAAAGTAATGGTCATCATAACTTGTATTGTGCTAGAAAAGAATCACAAAAATGACTACTTGCAAGTTAGTATGCTAATCAGTTAGACACAAATATACAAGAAGACAACTCAACAAAGGCATAATATGTGACATTTGGACATCGTCTTTCATAGGCATATATTGTTCGAGAACACAACTAGGAACAAAAGATTGATTGAATGGGTGGAAGAAACAAGAGCCATAAACAAAAACAAAGATTACCTAGAAGTAACCTTACTTGAAGATAGAAATTAGCCACAACCAAGAATGGCTTGGCAGAGCAAGAAATATACAAACAACAGCTGAAAACCACACCAGAGAAACAATACCAATAGAAATTCTTGAAAACTTCTGAGTACCCCGCTGAAAATAATCGAGAAAAAACTACAAATTAACACTCATCCTCCATAGTCATCCCTATGGGGCTCATCATGTTACAAATTAATAGGAAAGAAACAAGAGTTCTAACTTACTTCATATATAAGAATCTGAAACAATGTAAATGCTGTAATTACAATAGCATGAATTGAGAAGGCAACGTCATTGGAAGCATGAGATTCGTTGAATGCTTCATAAAATTCTACAGCACAAAATCAAAGTTCAGCCCTACAACACTGAATCAAACCAACCCCACCAAAAAATTAGAGAGAGAGAGTCGAGGGAGGGGGACCTCGCCTTCCTACTTAGGACATCCGATCCGGTGGTGCTTGCCACCAGATCTAGTTAGGGAAGGGGTCAAAATCTCCTCCGCTTTTGCAAGGGAGGGGTCTAAACCCTCATGCTCCCAAATCTGGCGAAAGCCATCGGATCTATACGGGAGGGTTCCATCTTTCCCCCTCTTTTGCTAAGAGTGGCGAGGAAGGAGGAGGGCCTTCCTCCTCGAAGACCTGGTGGTGCTGCTGCTGGATTATAAGTTCTGCAGTGTGTTGTTTCCAGACCTTGAGCATAGAGAGAGAGAGAAAGAGAGAGACAGAGAGAGAGAGAGAGAGAGAGAGGGTGAGGCGAGATGAGTGTTTTGTTGCAATTGTGATTTGCGACGAGCACAGAATTCGTTGCAAATCAGCGATGAACTTCGTTGTTCATCGCTAAATCAGTGATGAACATAATGGTTCATCTCTAAATCAGTGACAAACACCCAGTTTGTCCTAAATTAGCAACGAATTTTGGGGTTCAACGCTGATCAGGGACTAACTTATGTTCATCACTAATCAGTGATAAAAGGCTTTGTTTGTCACTAATCAGCAACGAATGGCTTTGTTCATCATTGATTTAGCAACGAACGATTATTTTTGTCATTGATTTACAATAAATTTAGTTATAAATATGCAATTCGTGATGAATTTAACGACAAAAAAATAATTCCATTCACTAAATTACGAAATTAGAGACAAATTATCAACAATATTTACTTCAATGCATGGAGCAACGAAATTACAGATAAAAAAATATTCATTATATTGATCATCAATTAAAAAAATTTTCTTTTTTCATACTTAAATAATGAATTGAATGCTTAAACAAATTTATAACTTTGTGACTTATATAAATATATACTCATACATTCATATGAATAAACTCTACCACTGTAAAAGGTAATATTCAGTTACCATTTTCTTATATCAATAAAAATTGAATGAATTATTTATTTTCAAAAGTGATCAATTTGGTAAGAATCTTAACATTCACTATGTATTCAAATCGATTTTGTTACTCTAAAAAGGGTCAAAAATAGAGAAACAATTGAAAAGATTACACAAGAGAGTGTAAAAGGAATTTAGCTATAAAATTTAAAATGAAATTTCAAATATCATTGAATTTAGCAATGAATTTAGCCATAAATAATTTATTTATGGTTAATTAGAAACCAATTTAGTTACAAATATTGGTAACCACAGCTAAATTCGTAGAATGAAATACGGTATTCTTGCTAATTAGCGACATATTTAGCGATAACTTTTGAATTCATTGTAAATTTAATGATGAACAATGCCTTTCGTCATTGATTTAGCGACAGATGTTATGGTTTGTTGCTAAATCAGCGATAATCTTAGTTTTTTGTTGTGGATTTATCGACAAACAAAAATCATTAGCACTGAATTAGCAACGAACAACAGAGTTTATCGCTAAATCTATGATAAACACTTTATATTGTCGTTGAATCAATGACAAAGGAGAAATTCGTCTCTGATTTAGCAACGAACTTTGTCTTCGTCTCTAAATTAGAGATGATGAAGAAGTTCATTGCACATTTAGTGATGAGCGTCGAGATTTGTCTCTGATTAGCAATGAACTTTGACTTTTATCACAAATTTAGTGACTGATTTGAAGTTCGTCACTAATTAGCAATGAATTCAGTCACGAATATTTGTCGTGGCTAATTAGCCATGAATTTAGCAATAACTTTCCTATTTGTTCCTAATTTTGTCATGAATATAAATTCTTCGTTAATTTCATTGCAAAATAGTGACAAAACTCTTTTTTGTCACTAATTTCGTTGTAAGATAGTAACAAATTTTTATCATCGCTAAAATCCATCCCTAAATTCATGTTTTTTTGTAATGTGATTGTCACTTGTTTGAAATGGTTGGAATTTCAAAATGCATTATGATACCTTGGAACACAGGTAGGGCTCACATATATTTCAGAATAGCATAGTGGTTGTCATGTGTCGGGACCTCCTGGTCAGTATGTGATAATTTTATTCATATCAAAGTTTAAGTTTTTGATGTGAGAATGTGTTAAATCATTTGATAAGTTTTCTAAATATTTTTATGGTTTTCAATTATTTTTAAATTATTTTGAAAGGGTTTGATATTCAAAATATTTCAAATGATTTTGAAAACCTCCCACGGGTCCTAGGAAGTTAAGAATATTTTTTTAGGAGAATAAATTCCTAGTTTAATTCATATTCTATTTATTAAGTTTAGATTCTCTTTGTAGAACTATGCCACCTCGATGAAAAATAAGGAATTCGAATAGGATTTTTCCCATTACATCTCTACAACCTGAGTGCTGTGTCGCTTGATAAATAGTTACTCGATTATGACCAGGAACCTCCTTTGATTATGACTTGTTTGGCCAAATGGAGGGAGAACCCAACAGTAATTTTGGCCTCTGGCCCTATGTCTTGATGTTAGGAGTTCGACATATATGTTTAATTAGCATAGCAATATGGAATTGTTTATGATTGAGATATATGATGAAATACTCTTGGGTGTCATATTTGTGAGTATGTGTTATGGTTTGATAAATATTTGTGATTTATTTTATTAGGTATGATGAGTATTTTTGGAGTTGATACATGGGTGTTGATTGATATGGAGTCAATAACTCATTTGTAAGTACGGGGTTTGTTAAGCGCTTCAACTGACTCTTGACCCCTCTTGATGAAGAGTTATTGGTAGTCACTTCATTGGGAGAATATGAGAGGAAGGACTTCTACTCTTCATACTTGAGGAAAGTTTCGAAGAAAAATACAACACTCGGTCCTATAGGGACCAAAAGAGAGAAGATGATAACTGAGAAGGAAAAAGTCAAGGAAAGTCATGGTAAGAAGAGACACATTTTGGAAGAGGTTTTGAAGTACCACTTTTTCCCTAAATAGTTTTTGTGTTTTGAAAATTGTTTATAAGTTATTTCTAGTGGTTCTAAATGATGATGAGAAGTGGTGATAAAAATTTGATTGGACTAAATTTTCCTAAGTCCTTTGTTTAAATCCTTCCGATTTGTCCTAGTTTTCCTGCTTAAAAAGCACAGGTCCACTCTAGAATCTCATTAAGTTGCCCCCTATGATTGTGGATCATTCCATTTTCTTTTCTAGTGTTCGCTTTTATGTTTTAGTCAATCGGCGCTTAATGTTTGAGTAATCATAAAAGGAATATGAAGTGTATCGAGCATTACTTGGAAGCAATTTCTTAGTTGTACTACTAGTATGAAAGATTTTTTTGTATATATCTTTCTTAGCAACTTTTGGATGAAGAAGTGATCTAGAACTGGTCTTGGGATATGAAGTACTATCTTCTTTGCACATATGAAAGGATTTGTTTTCTTTGGAAATAATGGGGTCATAAATACAACTTACATGAGGTGAAAAAGGATATGTCTTCTTTACAATTCCACACCATCCTATTTTATGCAAGAGTTTTTGCCTGTTGCATAAGTTTCATTTACAAAATTTGACCATTTGATGAATTTTACAACCTTCTCCTGCATTACTCTTTTAAATGACTAAATCTTTACCCAATTAGTATAGATTGTTGATATACAATGAGAAGATCAATCTAATTGTGTCTCCTCAGATTTCAAGCAATTACCAAACCATTTTCTAATATGACGAATCTAATACAATTTAATAGTTATAACTACTATCTTTGGTATAGTGTGTTAGCTAGTAAATCTTTGCCTTCTTCTCCAATTGCATCTAAGATAAGGTATTTGTTCCTTCTTCTCATATCAAAGTTTAAGCTATCATAAAGTAGAATTATGTATTCTAGAACTAGTAATACCCTAGTAGATAACTAAGGAATTGAGCTCAAGGTGTTAACACTAGTGTTTTAGTTATTCCTTTTAGTTGTGACAATTGAAAAGGGAAAGACTCGTGATTAGACTTTGGCAAATTATTGATACTTACATGTTGGTGAGTGTAAAGCATTAAGTAATTTATGATGCTTCCTAGTGGGAATGCTTTATGGAAGACATGGGGCAGCGAACCTTATGCCTGGCAACTGATAAGAAAATAGCTCCACATGGTTGAAAAGATTCTCAAAATTTTAAAGTGGACTTGTTGCATGCGGTAGCTATATGTTAAGTGCCCTGACGTGATATTCAAGGATATTTTTGGAAGATATTTTCAATTTCCATAAACATCATCGAGAATCAATAATTAGCTTTAGTTTCAGTTTTTGGAAAATGAGTGTCAATATTAGAAGGTTGAGAGTAAAAGATCTTTAGAAGAAAGAGACGAATTAGTTTCTACAAATCAATATAGAGAAAAATTACGTGCTTGAGTATTCTAACATGAACTTTTATTTCAACATATGTGGGAATATGCATTTATAAGGTACAAATTCCTTGTGAATGATTGTCAGAAGTATGTCAAAGTGAAAGATTTGTAAGATGATAAACTCATAAGCTAATAAATTTCTTGATCACTTCTCTTGGAGTGTTTATTGATCCATTTAAGTAGACCTTGTGCCTATTTTGCCTTATCAATATACATAGAAATATTTGTCTTCCACCTTAAATCTATGCTCCAGTCAATAGACATTAGTTCTACTCATAGTAAAGAATTCTCATTCAAATTTTATAATTTCACACAAATTACCACTGAATTAAAATTTAGATGGAATTCTAATCCAAATCAAACAATCTTACCCTTGAAAGTAGAATACATTGGTGTATTGTTGATAAGCTGAAGTGATGTATGGACTTGAATTAAGAAGGTCAAGTCATGGCCATGTATCAACTCTAGTTTCTGATTTCATTCCATGTGTAGTATCTTAAAGGATGAAGACATTCTATTTGCATTACTGGTCCTAATGATACCTACTGAATAGAGACAAATTATTTCCATCACTAGGAAAAAAAAAGAAGAGAGAATTTTGGTATGTTTGAATTGTCCATGTGGTTTAGACGGTTGCTCTTACATGTAATGGTTTTGTTTGTATAAAAGGCTTGAGTGGGAAACAAGATGTTAGAATCTCATCATAAAAGTAAGAAAGCTGGGTTCATTAACATATCTAAGGCAACAATAAAGCTGAGGTTGAGAAAGCGAATGGACATCACTAGACAGAGAAGTCCTAAAAAAGGGGTGAAAGTAGATGCTTCTAAATCTAACAATAGGATGGCTCATAATTTCTTCAGATCAAGGGAGAAGAAAAATAATCAAAAATTATATTGAGAGCATGCATAAGTTTGATGACCACCAGGTTCTGTTTGCAAAATAAAGTGACTTGTGCTACTAAGCATCATTGTCGGTGTGTTCAAAATGCCTTAGAATATTCATGACAACAACCTATCACACTTTATCCATATGAAGTTAAAAACATAAAGGGAAGTGTCTTATACCCTCCTTTTCAAAAGTGACTCCTTGCTCGACGGATGGATCTTAAGCAAGAGTTAAGTAGTACTATGAGCATTAGTGTTAATTTTATGAGTTCAAGTCCAGGTGCGCTTGTGAGGAAATGCCTTAGGATATGGTTGTTAAATTCACTAAAGGTCTAAGTAATGAGAGTAAGGAACATGTAGAACTAGACAATTTTGATCAGTTAGTTGAAATTTATTACACTTCTTTGAAAAATTTAGATATTTCTCAATACTCCTATACGTAGACATGCTACTTTTCAAGTTAGGGAGTTATGACAAACGCAATCTTCTTTGACTTCTTGTCCTAGTGCTACCTTCTAGCCCTTCACGTTAAAGGATAATCCTTTATTTTGGTAGTGTTTTTCTGGTCTTATCTTTTAGAGATAGTTATTTTTAGGTTATCATTGATGCCACAGTGGGGTGTACTTCTTTTGAGGAGACAGTTTCTAGCTAATCCCATATTGGTGGCTTAACTATTGAAGGTGACCCCTTTTGCCTTATGTTGTCCAAATAAGGCCTTACCCCAAGCCATGAGCCTTTTAAACTTGTAGATGGAACATTTGCAAATTTCATTATTAAGGTAGCCCCTTTGATGATGAAGAGTATGATTTGATAAGTTTGATGAGTTTTTGTTATCGGTAATACATTATATTATGATTACTATTACATGTCAGAAGCACACTAGTATTTTTCACACCTTTGTATGTCAAGCCTCCTATAAGGGGTGGCAATATATGCACGAGAGATATAGGTAGTGCCATGAATTTGGTGTCCAATTCTATTATTAAGAAGTTAAAATGGAAAGTGAAACCTTGTTGGATGCTTTATATGTTGGTTGGGTGGACAATATCACTTTGCCTGTTATTGAGAGATATAGAATTCTCATACACTTTGGTGAATGTTCTAAGAATAAATATTATGATATTTTTTTTAGATGTTTCTCATATTCTATCAGGTCATCCTTAGTTATATGATTATCCCTACCAATGCTTCTTATAAGATGTCTTCTTGTTGTCAATTATAGTGTTTTAGAAAGAGATTCTGAACATAGATTCATGTTAACCTTAATCCCTTCCGATTTTATTCTTTCCATCGATGCTTCTAGTATCAATCAACCCTAGAGATTTCTCACTTGTTGAGTAAGTTTACTGATGTTACTCTCAAACTTCTTGATGAGTTTCTACCTTTAGGGATTATTCAATACTTTGTAGATTTATTTTCTTGATCTAAATTACTAGCTTACCTCATAATGAGATGAATCTAGAAGATCATGAAAAGTTGAATATGCAAGTGAGAGAAGAAACTTAGGAGATAGAAGAGCTGATGCGAAAACAATGCCTTCATCTTTTTTTATGTATAATTTTCTTTTAAATTTTGAGAATGAAATTTCTTTTTAGGAGGTTAAGTATTGTAATACCGAGAAACAAAAAAGGGGGAGAAGAGAAGAAAAGTCAAACTCCCACTTTTATTTTACTCTCTCTCTCTCTCTTCCTTTCCCACTTTCTCATTCTTTTACCTCAGAACCCATTCCCCTCTCCCATTCTCCCCCTCTCGGCTCACTCTCTCTCTCTCACCCTCTCTCCTTGCTTTCTTTAAGAGAAATCAAGTTCAAGCAAACCCACATATTGAGACTTCTAAAACTCTTAACAAAACCATTGGAGGTTGGGTCTAGTGAGAGAAGTGAGTTTTCTAGAGAGATAAAAACTTGAGTTTTGGTGTAATTCAACAAGAGGTACAATCGGTGGTTCCAATATTGTAATTGAGTTGTTCTTATATAAATTGCAATTTATATAAGAACAACTCAATTACAATATTGGAAGGATTCTGTAGAAAGAGAAAGTGTAGGGTTTTGGTATAACTCGACTTGAGGATGAAATTGGTGACTCCATTTAAGGTAATCTTCTCCTCTTGACTAAATTTGAGTTATTTTATTATGTTTTTGAATTATTATGTCGAGATGGAAAGGATTAAGTTTGAGGTGTTTAGGCCTAGAGTTTGTATAATAATGAAATTGAGAGAAATGTTAAATGGAAGATGATTTTCTTAGATCTATGATATTCATTAAAAAGAATTAGACATAGATTTGATGATGTTGGAAATCTTGGCTTAGGAAAATTTAGGGAAAAACGAATTGAAATTTTAGAGAAGTTAATTTAGTTTTGGATTGTGAAATGAGAGTGTTGACCCTTCCAAGAGATGAATGATTGCATGTTTGCACTTAAATAAGAAAAATATTTTTATTAAATTTTTTAAATGATTTTCGAAACTTGAATTTGTGTATTTTAGTGTGTGTGTGTGTAGGATATCCCAAGAATTGAATTTTGAACCCCTATGCATCTTATATGTTTTGAATGAACAAATGTACCATGTCAATTGTTTAATATTGAATACATTGTCATGTGACGACTATTAAGCAATTGTTAAATTGATGGTACACGAAATG